>CATIWQ010451287.1:0-11333 GCA_949673415.1 Euphorbia schlechtendalii | reverse complement strand
TATATATCTCAGAAAAAACTTCAACCCATGACTAGAGCGTTTTCTAAAGTCTAACCAATCAATTGGCTCAAGTTCATTCCCCATTTGGGTTTCACTTTGTTTTAACTTATAAATCTTAAAAAAGATTTGAACAACAATATCCTCTTGTCCCCTCTCCTTCTCACCTACACCTACAGGCTGTAGATACTAATGAAAGACCTCTCCCTCATGTGTCCCTTTGATTCTCGTATTCCCGTTTATTTGCTTTCACATTTAATCTATCCAATATTTTAAAAAATTGATGGTACTATTCAAGCAGATGGAGCTTCCGGGACCCAAGCTAGGGCCTTGACAGGTTTGTATTGTTTAAATATATTAAAGTTATAGATTCAACAAAAATGCAAATTATAGTATGAAATGTAATATAAAAAATTGTTTGGGAATTGATAATTCTTGTACTACCAGAAAAATAGGTATGCTAAAATAACTAACACAATATTTGATAACGGAGTTCGGTCAATTTCACCTACCTTTCCGGAGCTGCTGCGAACTTTATTTAGAAATAAAGTTACACAGTGCTTACAAACACTCACCTCACACTCACACCCAATTATCCTCGATATTTTTTGTTAGACCCAGTTGGGTGATTAAACAAGTCATAGTGGGTGAATGACTCTTTTTGGAGTTAAACCCTTTTCTTAGAGGCTTCAACGAAATTTTCCTCTAGAGTTGCTTCTGATGAATTAACTTGGTTAATCAAGTTTCATCAAAGGCTATCCTTTGATGCAGTTGCAAACGCAGAATTTTTATACTAGTTCAGCCTCTGCCTAATCTAGTTCTTGGATTCGTTGTCCAAGATTTAATCCACTAAACGGTGGAGAATAAATTGCATTAAGGAGAATAAACTGCTACAATGATATCTGAATGATTGAAGTACCATCCAACAATCTACAACTAAAGAGCTTTACCAATTCAAGAGTAACATCCAATTGTATCTAGGCTCTGAGCTTAAGTTGATTACTAGAAGTACCCTCCAACTAGTATCTAAGCTCTCCACGCTTTCTTACAGCCAAGCAAGTGTTTTTACAAGATTGAATGAATGAAAATTTAGAGCTCTTGAACTTTGTTTCAGTGTAAGCTTGATTACAACAAGTTTTGAATCAAAGGATTGCTTAAGGAGTGAAGATAAAGATTAAGAGTAGTAAGATAGCTTGAACGTTCTTAGATTAATAAAACTTCACCAAGTTTTTATACTAGAACTTCACCCAAAGTATCCGTTAATCTTGGAATCTTGTAGATTTATATCTATTTTTACTTATGATTGGACCCCGTTAGACTTAAAGGAGGTTTAAGACAAGCAAAGCGCAATGATCAAGAAGGGCTTTTTAAATATGTTAAAATGAAGTTATGAGGTTAAGTTTCGCCTCTGATACAAGTTTCTTATTTTGACAATCCCACTTGTACTGGTGGACTATTGTAGAGGAGAAAAATCGAATTTATCACCTTACTATCAACATCAACACGTCCTTTTCAAGTGGAACAACTTTTAGCACCGCGGAATTAACTACAAGGCATGGCAAGTTAACTCACGTGATGCCTGGGGATTCATTTTCAAATAATTTAAAATAAATATCTCGCATTTAATTTATCCTTGATTAATTCCTACTCAGAGGATTCTTCCCTCTAATGCAGTTCTTCTACCTTCTAAGTTTTAAAGCTTCTGACGCTACGTTTAGCTTCCGATCCAATCTTCATCCTCTTTGATGCTGTTTGATCTTCTAATGCTAACATTAGCTTTTGATGCAGTCTGTTATCTTCTGATACGATCTGTGGCTTCTTGTCCATTATTTATCTTCTGATGCTAAGTCTCAAGACTTATGTTACTTCTGAGATTTGATTACTTTCTTAATGCAGTTCTTGAAGTAAGGATTGAAACTCCTTCTATGATCATTATTCAACAATGTCCCCCATTTTGATCCTTACAAGAGAACTGTCTTTGTATGTATAAGTCTTAATTAACTTTGATTTAATCTTCTGATGTTGCTCCCCCATGATCTGATACTACTTTAACTTCACAGTACCTTCCTGAAATACAATTTAAGGTAAAAGTAGTACAATTGGATATTGTACTCAGATCATGAACAATTCAAATGATTTTCTATTAAATCTCAATGATCAAACAAGATTGATTCACCGAATGGAGGGTGTTACATTCAAAGATCTACAATCAAGAGGCAAAAAAATACTCCCTCCGTCTACTAAATATTGTTGTGTTAACTAATTCATAGTTTTTGAGATAACAACTAACCAAATGAGATTATTTACTAGTTTACTCTTTCATAAATGTCTTATTCAATTTTCAAGACTACTAATTTGTTTAATAAAAACAATTTGACCTATAATCTTCTTTTGTTATTGGAGATTAGAATATAATTATCTTAGAAATTGAACAAATTAATAGGGGTAGGAATGGAAAACTTGGAAAAAAACATCTTGGAAATACAAAATGATAATAAAAAAGAGATAACGAAATTTCTCTAAAATGACAATATTTAGTAGACGGAGGGAGTATAACACTAGCTAACAAATCCTAACTACTTCTTTGGACCCTGCTTCCTTATTTTTTTATTTTTAGGAGGTCTTGGCTGCCGCTGCCGCTACTGGGGAAATCTTCTTGTTCATCAAGCTCCATGGGTTCATCTTTGGGTGTTGGATGAAGAGGATTGCTTGAAGAACTTCCAAGGTCATATTTCTACTTTTTAATCTACTTCAAATACTTGTTACCTATGTGCCTCATCCACTTCTACTTCTACCTTAGAGATACCTCCTCCCTCCGATTGTAAGTAGCAATGACATCTTCCTGAAGAATTTCAAATGTGTTGGAGGAAGTATTTAAAGTCATCAGTTACCTACTGAAATTCGGGCAAGACAGCCTCCATGTGCTTGGCAATATCCTTATTCATAAACGGATATAGGGCTGTCATCATGATTATTAATTGTCATTGTGTCTAAAGGCTAGAAGTGACGAAGTAGTTTATAAACCTCTAGAGGAAGAAAATGATGTAGCCTTCATGCTCGTAGAAGGGAGAACCATGAAGACAAAAATATTCAAAGCCTTTGACACATTGTTGAATCCGTGATTGTTGAGGTTGAGGAGACATTTTATTCAAAAATAGTTGTCTTCATCTTTCTCAGAGCCTCTCCTAAGCCCTGAGATGCAGTTCCTTCATCGGAGATTATGGTACGCACAAGGGGGGCTAGAAGTCACTTCAGAATCTCCTCCATAATCATGTCCATGTCCACCTTGGCAGACTGTCACATTTTATCAATCTCAATCTCTACGCTCTTGAAATGGGCATGGTGTAAAAGATTATCTTCATAAAAGATTCAATCTTGTTCATAACAGCCATGTGATTGCTAAGGGTAGTAAAATGATTGGTATTCATCTACCACGAGAGGGAACCCATCCGCTTGCTCAAATCATCCCAAAGCTCATAGAACTCTTCCCTTACTGCTGACCTCATGGCTCTTTGGGATACCTCCAGCTCACTCCCAAAGTTGACATCCATCCCAGCCAAAGTTTGCTCAATGCTAGAGATCCCATCACCAACTCTTTCTCCCAACTTTTTAGTTGCCTCATAATTGGTAGTTTAATTATAGAGCCATGGACTTAACATCATCCATGATCATGTCTTACCCTTGCAAAGTGGTCTTGTTTGCTTCAAAGCCTCTCTAAAGATGGTAGAATGGTGTTGTAGAGCTCATAAGTCAAAGTTTTAGGTTGAGGGAGTCAGTTAGTCATAACTTCAATGATGGGTGCACTGGTCATGAGGAAGGCTACTGTCCTCAGAAACTCTCTAGGAACTTGAGATGACTGTAGAGAAGAAATGGTATTTGTCATCACTAGTAGAGTCCTTTGGACTTCAGCTATATGGGATGCAAGAAATAACCGAGCTTCAACCATTTTAGAGATGGAGAAATCTTCTAGATCAATAAAGGTGGAAGGAATGTTTGGGAGAGGAGAGCTAGATTCCAGATTATCTCCAACAGCTTCATGGACACAAGTCTCTCTCAACTCTTCTTCAAGAACTAAATTTCCTTTCGGAGTCTCTTTCAACTCCACTCTATTAGCTTTCTTTTCATAGATAAGTTTAATGTTACCATCATCAAAATCGGAGGCAGTTTACCCTTCCACGTGTACGAGACCTTGGTGATTTAAAGGAGGAGAGAGTTTATTATCAGAGGGAATTTCTAAGTGTGTCCACAACAATTTGTTGTGTTGGTGGGATGGTAGCATTGGCTTCTACATCCACTAAGTTTTGAGTTTCACTGAGTGTCGGCAGATCCTTTTGACCATCCTTAAAGGTGAAAACACTTTTAGCCACTGCCTCTTCTACAACCGAGGAATGTTTAGGTTCCTCGGTGTTGACTTGATTTTTCTTCATTAAAGCCTCAACAACATTTGCCTCTATTACGTCTTTGGCACATGAATCAACATTGCCTCTGCCTGTGAGGTTTCCTCGACCTTCTCGGATTGTCCAGTTTCAGCTCCAACATTTTGAGCTTATCGACTTCCTATTGTTCCTCAAAAACAACAATTGCGTCTTTAGAAACAAGAGTTTTCTCAGCATTAGGGGTTGAGATTTTGAGAGGAGAAAGAGAAGAGAGAGGGCTTGATTTTTAGCATGTGAAGAGGAAAAGTATCTCTTGGAAGAGTCTGGTAAATGCAATTTTGGAGAAGGGCGCCAATGTCTTAGTCGCAACTCCTGATCGCTTAGTTGATGTGATCGAAATAGGAGTTGAATGTCCAGAGATAAGTGGCACTGAAATTAGAATGACTTGTGATGATAATTCCTTATCTTAATGAATCATATTGAGGTCTTCTTGCATGACTTAACATTTATATAACATCCAAAGAACTTAGTCCAGTCCATGCTCCTTTTTCTAGATTGTAAATCTAAATTCCTATTGTTTTTAAATTCTCCTCTCCATTTCAATCTTATTCCCATTTTACATCCATCTTCTCAAGAAGGTGGTACACCAGGCACTGCTCTTAAATAGTGGGCTTATTTGGAGAAGAGAATTTTTGTAAGAGCGCCTTTGGCTTGGCATATTGAGTTATCCTTCCAGCTTCTGATTGATGGGTTGAGGAAATAATTTGGCAAGAGTTGAGGAAATTTTTATTTTCTTGTGCCTAAGAGATTTAGCTTCAAGAAGGGCAGTTTTCTGAGAAGTTACCATTAGAGGTAAGTTTAATGTAGTATTAGATTTAAGAAAAATTCTTCAGAGATAGCTTCAAAGAAGTGAGAATTGTAAAAATTGAAGAGGAAGGGTTTCTCTGGTTTTATAGAAGGAAAGAAAAAGAGTATTTTTGTTATTACTCCAGTGGAAGTTAATCGAATATTAGGGGATTTTCTATTAAAAACAACTTTTTGATTATGGCGTTATTCAAGGTGGAATGCGGAGGGTCTAAAGTAACTTTTGCCCTTAATTCTTCATGTCATTCTCTCTTATATTTCAAATTTCAAAATTACCAAGTCAGTAATTCCTTTGATATGAAAATACCATCATCTTAAAGACTTTATGATTTCTCAGAGCTTCTGATAGTTTTTTCTTCTGAGGAGATCTATCTTTTGTGGAATCCTTTCTTCTGAGAAAACCTTTCTTATGGGGAATAACAATTTGAAATATCAAAGAGGATCGCTCATTCTTATAACTTCTCTTACCTTGCTGAGCTAATCTTTACTTAGACGCTGTGAAAAGATTTCTACTCTTTGTTCACCGGTGGGCATATAAACGAGTTTGACATCTTTCTTTAACACATGATAATGATGAAGTGATGCTTTATGTTGACATGCTTCATTCTCCTATGTTGAACAAGATTCTTTGACAGATCAATTGCACATTTGTTGTCACACAAAACTTCAATGCAGGTGGTCATGATTCCATCGTTTTCCATTTACTTCTTGATTCATAGAACTTGAGCTACACAGCTACCAACAACCATGTTTTCTGCTAATGTTGTGGATGTAGAAACTCAGATTTTCTTCTTGCTATACCAGGAAACAATGCAATCACCAGGAAAATGACATTTACCAGTAATGCTCTTTCTCTCTAGCTGGTCTCTTCCATAATCTTCATTAATGTATCTTTTAAGAGTGAAATCTCCATTATTTGGATACCATAATCCAACATTGGTAGTTCCAATGAGATATCTTTATATCCTCTTTACTGCAGGCAGAGGCTTCTCCTTTGGATCTGACTAAAATCTGGTACAATAGCAAACTACATAGTGTATGTCAGGTCTCCTTACTGTTAGATATAGTAAGGAGAAATGATTCCTCTATATAGTTTATACTCAGCTATTTTCCCTTCCGACTCTAACATAGAACAACATCAAAGGTTATTGGAGTAGAGATTCGTTTGAATTAATCCATGTTGAACTTCTTTAATACTTTTTTGGCATATTTGGCTTGACTTATTAATAAACCATCTAGACTTTGCTTGATTTGAAGTCCTAGAAAGAATGTTAGTTCTCCAATCATGGACATTTCAAACTCATTCTTCATTTGAATGTTGAATTCCTTACACAACTTGTCATCAGTGGCTTCGAAAATGATGTCATCAATATATATTTGCACCAGAAGAATGTCCTTGTTCTTTCTTTTGATAAACATGGTTATGTCTATCTTGTTTCTAATGTATCCTTTATAGATGAGAAAGCTTACACGTCTCTCATACCAAGCTCTTGGAGCTTGCTTCAGTCAATATAGAGCCTTCTTTAACTTGTAGATGGGTGGGGTGCTTTGAATCTTCAAATCCAGGTAGCTGCTTCACATAGACTTCTTCTAAGATTACCCCATTAAGAAATGCACTCTTGACATCCATTTGATAGAGTTTAAAGCACATGTGAGATGCAAAGGCGCATAAGATCCTGATAGCTTCAAGTCTTGTTACAGGAGCAAATGTTTTATCATAATCAATTCCTTCTTTTTTTATTATATCATTGAGCTACAAGCATTGCTTTGTTTCTAAAAACCCTTTTGGTTTCGATGATGGATTTGTTCTTGGGGGCTGGAACAAGATCACAAACATCGAATCTTGTGAATTTATCCAGCTCTTCTTGCATAGTCATTAACCAGCTCTCATTATGCCCCACATCTTTAAATTTCATTCGCTTAATGATTGAGACAAAGGCTGTATGACTTGTCATTCTGTTGAGTTGTCCTCTAGTCAAGATCAGATTTTGAGCGGTATCGAGAATGAGTCTTTAAGGATGATCTTTCTTGGAAGATCAGTGTGGGTAGGGTCATCCTTAACTGAGGTTGATGGATCTCTTTGAACTCCATTTGAGAAATTTATCTCAGTTGGTTCATCTTTTGTTGAGGACTCTCTCTATTCTTGGTCAGATGATGGTTTTGTGAGATAGATTCTCCATCATCCTCCGAACCACTTAACTTCCCTGTACAGTTAGTCCTATTGAAATCTACATGTACAGACTCTTCTGGAGATGCAGTTCTTTTACCAAAGACTCTATAAGCTTTGCTACGTGTTGATTAGCCAAGAAATATAGCCTCATCAGATTTATGATCAAATTTACCAAGTTGTTTTTTATTTAATAGTACAAAACACTAAAATCCAAAAGCTTTGAAATACCCAATTTTAGGTTTTCTACCTTTCCATAGTTCATGTGGTGTTTTGTCTAGCACTGCTCTATAGTTAACTCTATTTAGAATATAGCAATGTTGTGTTGAACGCTTCAGCCCAAATTTATTTAGGTAAATTATTTTCACTAAGCATAAAATGGGCCATTTCAACTATGATTATGTTCTTTCTCTCAACAACTCCATTTTTTTGTAAAGTGTGAGGAGTAGAAAATTTGTGCTCAATGCCTCTGGCATCACAGAATCCAAGGAATAGCTTATTTTTTAATTCTCTACCATTATCACTTCTGATTTTTTTTAATAGAACATTTTGTTCAACGCTAACTCTATGGCACAATTTGGAGAAACCTTAGTAGGCTTAATCCTTACTAATGAGCAAAACAATCCATGTATAACTAGAATAGCCATCCATTATTACCTTAGTATATATATATCCATGCAAGCTCAAAAGTTGAACAAGGCCAAAAAGATCTATACGTATAAGTTTAAGAGCTCTTTTAGATCAGATTTAAATTTAAAGCTCCTTTTGAACTATTTTTAATATCGACATGCATTACATAAATGATCATTTTCTAAGTTTAAACTTGGCATACTCTCAACAAGTTTTGGTTCGGCTAATTTTGATAGAAAAGTCATGTTTGCATGTCCCAATCTTCTGTGTCATAGCCATGATTCTTCTTCTTTTGACACTAAGCATATATCTTTCTTAGATTTGTCATTTATATCTATCATATAGACATTAATCATTCTAAATGCAAAGAGAAGAGTTTGGTTTGTCTTACAGTCAATGATTGAGCATCCTTCTGAGTCAAAGATGACTTTTCTTCCTTGATCACAGAGTTGAGCTACACTTAGGAGGTTGAACTTTAATCCATCAACCAATGAAACTTCATCTATTTTGATCTCTGCTCAAATTGCTCCTTTTCCAATCAACTTTCCCATTTTGTTGTCGCTAGAGCTTACACTTTCACACTTCTCTCTCCATAAAGTGAACGGGTTTTCATTTCTTGTCATATGTCTTGAGCACCCACTATCAATGTACCATAATGTTTGACTTTCTGTGGACCTAAGCTTACCTCTAAAAAGAAGATGTTAGAACTTCCGAACCTAGTTTCCCTTGGGTTTGGGTGCATTAAAAACTAAATCAGGCTAAGTATATTCATCATAATATCCATTTATATGCTTGCACATTACTGTTGTATGATTCTTCTTTCCACAAAAATTACATTGGATGTTGAACTTATATTGTTTTCGCGGTTGTAAAGGAGGGCATAAATCAAATGGCTCTTAAAGTCTTTCCATTTGAGGAATTCTTCTTCTTCTTTGCACTTTTGAAGTTTACCTTTGGTAGTGACCATACATCAAAGGATTATCCACACTTCTTGATGTACTAGCCTTATTTGAGTAGTAATATCGTATGGCCTAATTTGATTAGCAGCTTGTCGTTGTGGTTGAGGACTGCTTTGACTTTGTCGTTTGTTCATTCTTTGAGCTTCTACTTACCTCTGAAGATGACTTTTCCTCGGAGCCTCAACTTTTTCCTAAGGTTGTCCAGATTTGGGAACCTCAACTGGCTTCTGAGGTTTGTTGGCATCAGGAAGAGTTATTTTTCCTGACAGATATCATTAAACTAGCATTACTCTTCTGTTGACTTCAGCAGCATTTACTCCCACCAGAACCACTCTCTTGTGCTTCTCAATATTAGTCTCGAGCTCTATGTACCTTTTTTAGAGAGCATTCACTATATAGCTTCTAGCTTGATCGCGAGTTGCAAAGTCTTCAAAGATCTTCTTCAAGAAGTTTCAGATGCTTTCGATTCTTCTTGACTATCTTGTAGACATCTATAAGTACTTGCATAACTTCATTAGGTATTTTGGAGTTAGAATTTACCTATCATTTAGGCAGGAATTGCTCTTTGATGGCTGCTTTTAGGAGGAAGCTCCATCTACATCATCATCTAATTCTATGATCGAAACCATGTCATCAATTGCCATGAAGCATATATGCACAATCTCCTCATCGCTTGTTGATGTTTCTGGAGATGCTTCTCCTTCGCTGTCGCGACCATAGCTTTCTTCCCTTTATCTTTTCTCAACTTGGGGCAATTTGATTTGATGTGTTCCTCCTGATGGAATTCAAAGCAGGTGAGGTTCTTTGACTGGTCATGCTTCTGCCTATCATCAGATTTAGGCTTTCCTTTTGAAAAATCCTTCCCTAAAGGATTTTGCTTCTGAGGAAAACTTCCTCTTTTCTAGAACTTCAGTGGGAATTCCCACTCTTTCTCATGAATTTTTTGAACTTTCTGGCCAGGATAACCTTTCCTCATCATCATCTTCTGATGATCCTTTATCTCTAGACTCTACCTTAAGGATAATGACTTTCTTGCCTTGAGTCTTGGCTTTATACTTCTTCTATAAGCTCAGCATTGAGATCTCATGAGTGATGAGAATTCCGATGAACTCATTATACTTGTAAGTGGTGAGGTTTTGAGCTTCCTCTATGACTGTCTTCTTTGCTTGCCAGTCCTTTGTTAGGCTCCCCAAGGATTTTCTTGACCTGTTCTTCCTCCGTGAACGTTTTGCTAAACCTTTTCAGTTCATTTATTATATTTGTGAACCTGTAGTTCATGCTGGAACTGGATTCATTCTCTTCTATTTCAAATAGCTAATAATAACGCAAATTCTGGTTGATTTTAGACTCCTTGACCTTGTTAGTCTCTTCATATGTTACTTCCAGTTTCATCTAAATCTCCATTACACTTTCACAACCTGAAATTTTGTTATACTCGACGGCATTTAAAGCACAATGAAGATAGTCAATAGCAGCATTATTTTGCAGTTTCTTCATGTCAGAGTCATTATATGCACTTTTAAGTTTAGGGTTGGTCACATCATCTACAATTATTGTAAGGTTGTATAGCCCATTGGCAATGGCAAGCTAGATATATATATCCTGGGACTGGATGAAGTGTTTCATCCTATTCTTCTAGAATGTGTAACGCAGATTCTGGTTGATTTTGGACTCCTTAACCTTGTCAGTCCCTTCGTATGTTACTTCCAATTTCTTCCCGATCTCCCTTTCGCTTTCACAACCTGAAATTTTGTTATAACCCGCAGCATTGAAGGCACTCAACCTATGATAACATTGGGGTCCCTGATTTTGATGTCTCTTTTGATCCTCATTCGAAGAATCTGCTTTGCAACACCGAGATCTTCCATTACAAAATACTTTGATAATTCATGCATCAAACTTTCAATCTCCATAATGAAAGAGTGGTACAGTTGGTTTGTATATAAAATGAAGTGAAGATTAAATGCAACAATTGAGTTTTGGATGAAATGAAATTACCAAGTTAATTATTTGGGGGCCAACGGCTGCTGCAAACAGAAATGCTATTTACAGCTGAGGAGATACATCTGAAATAAAGGAGCTCAGGTTCAAAGTTGATTCTGTGGCAAAGGTACAAATAACACTACAACAGTAATGATATATGCACATTTATTTTAGGTGCTGGGAATAATCCTTTGCCATTGAATCTTGTGAGTTATTTCTGTTGGAATTGTTGATGTGCCCTAGTTCTAAAGGCATTGGTTCATGCAGTGTCACATTATAAAGGCAATAATCTACTGCATTTATACCTTGTGCTATAATATGAGTAGAGTATCCATTGATTGATAATCATAAATGTCC
>CATIWQ010451262.1:0-20952 GCA_949673415.1 Euphorbia schlechtendalii | reverse complement strand
CTCGTTCAATTATCTCATGTTTTAATTGTTTCTTGACTCATCGAACTGAATTATTTAGTCTTCTGCTTCGTTTCATTCTTTCTTGATCGGCACTGATCGCCTTACATCTTTACCTTCTCTTTCACAATTCTCATGGATTTTGGTATTTCTTCGTATTAAGTCTATGAGTTTTGTAATTTTACCATTTTTGATTGGATTTCGTGTTGGATAATCGTCTTGAAGCTGTTTAACTGTCATTTTGGGGGATAGAGAGGAGAAGAGTGTCATTTGCTCAAGCTTTTATTATAATTGCAGAATACCTATAATTCGTACTTTCTGGAATTATCTTAGTATCTTATTAAGTGTTGTTTATCATCTTTGTGGTATGCAATCTATGCGATTACAGTTCCATTTGACAAATATGTACTAGAGTTTAAGATATAAAAAGGTGCAAATTAAATATTTTGCTGCCTGTAAATGATTTTTCTTATTGATAAATTGATGAAGTATTTTGAGCAAGAGATGAAGTGCTTGATTTTTTTTGTAACTCTTGAAGTAGAGATGATAATGTCTCTAACTTAAACTGATTTCTTACTTTGCTAAAAAAAACTCAAAACTCACATATGAAAAATGGGCAATTTTCAATTGTCTGTTATATTTGTCAGTTTAGTTGCATATGATATAGATGTGTTTTTTTAAAAAAATTCACTTGTTTTTGAATTTATAGGTGTCATTTATAATTACTAGCAAGGGATATATCTCAAATTGATTTCTATTTTCAGGTCATGGCCTGGAGCCTCTTTCATGCCGATATCTTGCCGTGCTTCTGGAGAATTTGGCAAGCAAACTTCCCAAGCAATAAGGGTTTCGAGTTCTAGTTTGAATGATAAAAGTATTACTATCACTGGGGAATCACACTTGCGTGGTTTGTTTCAGAAGAGAAATCCAATTAGGCAAATAGCTTGTGCAACCTCATCTGGAGCGTGCCCATTTGGTGAAACTGTTGTTGATTCTCAGTCACATGCTACTAATGATAGAGTTGGTGTGCTGCTTTTGAATCTTGGAGGGCCAGAAACACTCAATGATGTTCAGCCATTTCTGTTCAACTTATTTGCTGACCCAGTATGCCTATGCATTGTGTCTCTTTATTTTTATGACATTTGTTATATTTTGATATAGTGCATTATTTTTATGATCTGTATGTTATATTACAGGATATCATTCGACTTCCTAGGTTGTTTCAGTTTCTTCAGCGACCTTTAGCTCAATTAATTTCTACGCTTCGTGCTCCTAAAAGTAAAGAAGGTTACGCTTCCATTGGCGGTGGCTCACCTTTGCGAAAAATAACTGATGAACAGGTAATATAATATACAAGTTCGTCTGAATTGCCTGGCGTTAATATTTTACTTTTTTATGTTTTGGTTTCATTTCTTCACTTTTTGCTTTCATTTTTCAGCAATGTCTGAATACGAGGATTGATTTCTTGTTTAACATGCTCAAGTTACATGTTATGATACTTGTTTTAGGCACAAGCAATCAGAACGACCTTAGAAGCAAAGGGCACGGATGCAAATGTATATGTTGGAATGCGGTATTGGTACCCCTTCACCGAAGAGGCTATTCATCAGGTGACACTTTTTTTAACTCGCATTGAATTTTGAGGTTTCTTTTCTAATAAGGTTTGTACTGAAAATTTTATTAATTTCTCTTGAAGATCAAACGGGACAAGATAACAAGGCTTGTCGTACTTCCACTTTACCCACAGTTCTCCATCTCCACAACTGGCTCAAGCCTTCGTGTTCTCAATAATATATTCAGGTGTATATCTATTCCAATTTTTTTTCCATCAAAATGTTTTTCTTTGGGGTCTTTTGTGCACCTCTTTTTAACACGACTTATGTCTCAGGGAAGATGCATACTTATCAAGATTGCCCGTCTCTATTATACAATCTTGGTATCAAAGAGAAGGCTATATTAAGTCTATGGCTGACTTGATTGGGAAAGAGCTGGTGCAATTTACAAACCCCGAGGAGGTGCGATTTCACATTTTTCCTAGGTTTATTTTACATGATTTAACACATGCAACTTGATTGTATTGAGACGTGTATGGAAATTTCATTTAAAAAATTAGGTGATGGTGTTCTTTAGTGCTCATGGAGTGCCAGTGAGCTACGTGGAGGATGCAGGAGATCCATACAAAGATCAGATGGAGGAGTGCATATCTTTAATTATGCAGGAGTTAAAAGCTAGAGGATTTGACAATAATCACACTCTCGCTTATCAGGTTAGTTTTTTTTTCCGGTCTATTACTTCATTTTCTCTAACCCCAGTTTCAGATTGTGGCGGTATATTCTTATTGGCGTATGAATATTACACATTTTTAATCCTGTAGAGCCGAGTTGGACCTGTACAATGGCTGAAGCCATACACTGATGAGGTTCTGGTTGAGCTTGGCCAGAAAGGGGTGAAAAGTCTTCTAGCTGTCCCAGTAAGGTAAACAAAACATGCTTTTTTTATGCAGTTTGAGCGATATTGTAACTAGTGGATGAAAGTTTGAGAGAAATCGTTACGTTTTTAGTTTCCGTGCTTATATGCATTTGTGGTCTTGTCCATATTTGAGGATGATATTATTTGGCTAGTCCTACAAGTGATTTTAGTTGCATAATAAGATTCCAAAAATAAACTGCAGATACTCATACAATTCATTATACTCCCTCCGGTTCCTAGTACTAGTCATTTTAGACTTATTATCGAAACCAATAAGACATTTAATGCAATGCTAAAATGACTAATCTATCTCTTTTGCTTTATAACAAAATTCTCTTAACCAACTTATTAAATTTATTTATACTTAACATCTTTCCTAGTTAATGCAAGGGTAAATTAGGAAAAATTGTTAAAAAATTACATTGATATTCTAAAATGACAAGTAAAGGGAACCAAAGTTAAAAGTCTAAAATGATTATTATTAGGAACCGGAGGGAGTATTAAAATACATGATGGCATGTATTGGCATAAAGAGACCTTTTTTGATTCATGTGGTATCATCAGTTTGTCCCTTTCATCCCTATGCTATACCTGATACCGCATTGGACCCTGTGCTATTCAATTTGATATCTTTTCGGTCCCTATAGTACATATTATGTGATATTTTCGAGGTCCAAAAAGTCAACTAATACCATAGCACAAGGACCAAATGAGTAAGAAATGTATTGCACAAGGTCCGAAACATAACAAGTTACATAGCAGAAGGACCAAATGGATTACATCTCAACTGTTCAAAAGAACTGAATCCTCCCAATAATGCATAATTTCAGCTTTGTGAGTGAGCATATAGAGACACTAGAAGAGATAGACATGGAATACAAGGAGTTGGCACTTGAATCAGGCATCGAGAATTGGCGACGAGTGCCTGCTTTGGGTTGCACCTCTTCATTCATATCGGACCTTGCAGATGCTGTGGTTGAAGCCTTGCCTGAAGCAAAAGCCATATACGATGCGGAAAACAACCCTGAAGAAGCTGACTATGATCCCTTGAGTTATGTTGTTAAAATGTTTTTCGGGTCGATCTTAGCTTTTGTTTTGCTTTTGTCACCAAAAATGATCCTTGCTTTTAGGAATCATGTTTTTTGAAGATGATTTGAAAATTACCAATTGGATCTTATACAGGAAAGTATTATTTGAGAATAATGTGCTTTTAGAAGAGTTGTCAGTGTCATTTTTTCTCTTATGTGAAGAATGATAGCAAATGAAACAAATTTGATCGGATATACACAATGTTATTACTACACATGTTTTTCTTTTGTTTTAATTACAATATTATTTTACTCAACGTGTTTTTCTTTTGTTTTAATTATAATTAGAACCTTGCGATTGGTATGTTATTGTGCTGGTTCAAAAAGAAAAACAGTTCAATTGATTGGTATATCTCTCGAAGTGCTTGCCTTTGAGATAAGATCAATATAAGGGCCCCTTGCTTTTCTCCCCAAAAGTGATCCTTGCTTTTTGAAATCATGTATTTTAAAGGGGATTAAGAAAATAAAATTACTAATTAGATCTTATAAGGGAATAAACTTTGAGAATAATGAAAATATACGTGATTATTATAGAAGAGTTAAGCAGCATCTTGGGTTACATTCATTTTTTCTCTTGTTTCCATATGTAAAATGATAGCAAACGAAACAAATTCGACACGGATATATACGAAGTCATTGCTACACATGATTTTCTTTTATACTATCATAATTCAATTTGGAACCTTGTGATGAATAAGACTATTGTTCGAATAATAAGTCTTTCGAATTTTATGCAAAAAGATTATGTTAATGTAAAACTATCAAACATGGTAGCCTGTGAAAGTGAAACCACGACCTACGATTTCACCAACGCAAAACCATCCAAAACATTCAAACCCGAACAAAGTGGCGATGGAAGCTTCCTCCACGGTTATATCTTGCCTGTTTTTCCATAGCTGCTTCACATAATCTGCTTCCTTCCAAAATGCTGCTTTTCGCCCTGGAATACTGTTTCCATAACACGCAAATTCAGAACTGCTGAATATTCTAAATGCATATGTTACACGAATGCACACTTTTTGACCGATAGATGGCCCGGCTTAAGCATTTGAAAGAAACTAGAGGAGTTCAAAAAAAAAATTTACAAAGATGGGAACTTTTTCAAAAAAATTTCAGTTCTTGTTACCAACGTTAGATATACCACGTATGAGCTATTTTCTACTAATCTTTGTATTAAGTTCCTTTTATCTTTTTGAGCTCTTTCGAATCAAGAAAAAATAAAATGAAAACTAGTTCTCAAGTCACAATCCCTTGAGGGCAGTGAGCTAGTGTCGCACTTTGGCTGGTTGTAAAGCAAGCTGCTTAATTGAGTCTTGGGGGCGCTGAGAAGCACAAGTCTGCATCCAAGTTTATGTTGAATTTCATAACATTTTTAGCTATAATTTGGTTTACACTACAAAATTTGGCTCAACACATTCAATTCCATATCTGGCACTCTGCAAATTTCAACAACTGGCCAGCTGTGATTTGATAAATGTAACCATGTTAATTGTGGTTATTATAAGGAACGAATGTTCAGAATCGAGGGGGAAAGGTTATAGATGGAAAAGTCATGAAAAGAAGGTAGATAAGAAAAAGACAAGGATAATTGTCAACACAAAAGGCATTTGGATGGAAAAGACGTAAAATATAAAGGAGGGAGGTTTTAGTTAGATGGAAGCAAAACATAGGAAGCTTTAAATTTTTTTTGACAATACTTAAGGAGATAGTAGTTTATTAGTGCAAAACATAGGGTGGTTATGATTATTTACCCTAAAAGAAAAGCTAAAAGTTATTTGAAAACACCTTAGTCCTCACTATTCCAAAACTAGAAACATGCAACTGGCCCTAACAAATGATCATTTATACTACATTTTTCTATACCAGTTTTGAGAATTAGAATCTGGAAATAGTCTGTTTGGTGAATTTGCTTTACTAAATGTATATGAACAAGAACGGAGAGAGCATTTTTATTAACGAGGTGAAGTTTTCCTTAATATACAAAAACCACCGAGGCCCTGTATCTCAAACAAAATATGATAAGGGACTGAACTTTAACTCCTTTTCAACATATGGACAAAAAATACAAATTATAGAACAGCAAGGAACCAAGTATTAAGTTGAAAAACTTCAGGGTTGTAGTTGTAAATTGTAATCAACCCAAAAATTAATCAAGAGTAGTATATGGCAACTGGGACTTCCAAAAGTAACATATTTCATGCATCTAAAGACGGCGTTTTACATGTTCATCTCCATATATATATGAAATACATTATCGTAATTATCTTAAACAAACTACACACACTACATCATAATTTAGCAAATAGTGAAGTTTGAATGCACTGCAGATCTTCTCAAACAATTTTGAGGGTAAAAACATTGATATCATAAAGTCAGAACTATAAACACCAAATTTACATTGCAAAAGATGTATCATATGTTCATTCCTCAGAGAGCATAATCAAGGATGATACCTAGAAAGACTTTTGAGATGTGAGATAAAGATAATTCATAGAGTGAAGCCAAGCCAAAAGCTTAAATTCCAAAGTATGACTGTATAATATAATCTTCCTAGAGCTGGAGATCAATTATATATATATGCAAAGGATGTGTTTTACGTAAGTGAATACTAACCTAGCAAGACGAGTGTAAAACAATTGCTTTGACAAAAGATTGCATTTCTCAACAGTGGCAGGTTCCTGAATGTACTGCTTGTTTTGCTCTAACAGCTGCTTGTAGAAAGAAACCCCATGCTTGGCCACATACTGAGACGCCTGAGTTGCCTTTGATTTCAGTTGAGTTAGCTTTGATGCCATTGCTTCCCTGAAATATTCATACACTCAATTTAAAATAAAAAATGCAGGTCGGGATGAAATTCAAATCTAAACTCACTTGAATCCAGCATACAAATAGAAAATTCAAGATTTTAGAGTACGAATTGAAGGAACATAAACGGATGAACGAAACCCTAACCAATCTTAACAACTACAAGTGGTATACAAAGTACACCAGTGAACCAGTAGTTTTTTGCTCTAAAATTGAAGATTAAATGGAGAATTGAAAGATTAGGGGAAATCAAAGAGTGAACAAAAATCCTACCTTATCGGTGGTGGCAAGCATTCAGAGAAATAGAGAAGAAAACGAGAACTGCAGGGGTTGGTGGTTTACTAATACTCATTTATATATCATGGATTGGGGTTTATGGGTTTTATTGGTGGGAAATTGTAGGGACTGTTTTGGTATATCCCATTAAAAATTGCAACATGTCCATCTCTTCTGTTGTCACAAATGGAATTTCTTTTTGAAAATTGTAGATTCTTCTTCAGTCCTGCTAGTTTGTTCCTTTTAATTATTGCTCGAGGCTTTTACTTTTTTGTGTTAAAGTATTAATCAATCTTAAATATCAATGTAATTTTATTGTCTTCCATATTATTGTTAAAAATGACAGTATTATATTTTAATGGAATTATAAGTTGATCACTAAATTTACAACAAATAAAAGTCACCTTAATAATCTAATGATTTGTCTATCTGTTGTTTGACTGACAAATCTAGAAAAGACAATTAAAAAAAATAGAGAAAGTGGGTATTTGTTGATCTTTGTCAGGTGACGTTTACACAAATCTTATTCTTATTTTAATATCAATAGTTAAAGTTTCAAATTCTCACTGTTAGTTGTTTAGAGTCAGAGTAGCTATTGTAGCTCGAACCGGTTATTGCGACTTATCCCTTGTTTGCTTTTTCACATTTACTTTCATCTTTTTTGTACCTGAAAATAAAGTTGTAACCACAAGACAATTTACAAGGTATAAAGTCCCGTTATTTTCAACTTCTGAACTGCATTTAACTTAACTGAATTTATTTCAATGTAAATTTACAATTTAACTGAATTGTAGTTAAAGATAACAAGGCTTAAGAGAAAAATGATCTAAAAATGAATTTAAAAGAAATGAATAGCTCTGAAATTTCCTAAGAACTTTAACTTTTGATTTGTTACAATTAGGGCTGTGCATAATTCGGTAAAAACTGAATTACCGAACCGAAATACACAATTCGGTTTGGTGTTTCGGTTATCGGTTTGGATTCGGATTTTACCGAATTATGTAATTCGGTATTCGGTTCGGATTCGGATTTTACCGAATTATGTAATTCGATATTCGGTTCGGTTTAGATTTAAAATACAAAATCAACTGAAAACCGAACCGAATAGTTAAATAACCATAAATCCTAATAGACACCTAATACAAAATCTACTGGACTCATTTCTAATTTGTTTTAACAAATGATATAAAGAAATAAAATCAATTCATCAAGTAAATTTAGGAAGTAACTAGGGAACCTAAGATCTTTTGTCGATATCCAAAGTAGTTCACCTTATTTGACTCTCGATTAAATTTAATAATCTAAAAATTCTTGCTCTTCTTATGCTTTAATCTAAAAATAATGATATTAATTATTAATTCGATTAATATATATACAAAATAACTTGAAACAATTAGATTTATAATAAAAAGAAGTTAAGGAAAATAAAAAAAAGATTAAAAAATATATGATCGATAAATAATTTTGTGTATTAAGATTATGCTTAATAGAAAAGGAAATTCAACTAGTATATGAAAATGGAAAATAGAAACAATTTCGGTTCGGATAACCAAATTCGGTTAATTCGGTTTCAGTTCGGATAACCGAATTTATACCGAAAAAATTTCGGTTCGGATGGTTCGGTTTTTAGTATTATTTCGGTTCGGTAGATAGTAATTCGGTAATTCGGTTATTCGGTTATTCGGTTTGGCTAATACGGTTCGGTAAAACCGAATGCTCACCCCTAATTTCCAGGGAATATCATGAATTTCCCCAGAAAATTCATGATTTTTTCCCGGAAATCACGAATTTTATAAGGAAGCGAGAGAAAAGAAATACATATCTAAAGATGATGATGTTTGGTAATATTTGATTCCTGGAATCGTTCTTAATAATTAAATTTGAGATGCTGAATTTGGATGTGTTGAATTTGCATGATTAGAAAATTGAAACGAACATTTGATGAATTTTTTGTATATTGTTTGTAGAAGATGGTAAAAATGAAAAGGAAAAATTGTTAGGGACTTAATTAGTAATTTTCCATTATTTAATTTTTATTTTTAATTAATAAATACCATGTGTTAAGTGATGATTGGTTTAACTTTTCAAACTTGACACATGGCAGAGACTGTAACACACTTTCTAGGTTGAGAGTGGTTTAGAATGACAGAGGGAGTGCAAATGTGCACTTTTTTAAAGTTGAGGTAGATGTGAGAATATTTTCACAGTTCAGAGGAGCACCGGATTTTTTGGAATAATTTGACGCATCTTTTGATGCATTAAGCTATTTTCTTATGTACTAAAATTTTCTATCTAATGGTGGAAAATAACAAAATAAAAATTATTTTGTAAAAAAATAAAGTAACCTACAAAAATACATAGAGTTGGGTACGTATTTAATATATTTATAGTTTATCATGAACACAAACACAATTAAATTAAAACTCGTATCATCGCCTGAAATTCACTATAATATATAATAAAATTTACTTGTAATAGTTTACTTTATTTTGACTTACACCATTACATTGACCCTAATAAGTAATAACAAAGAATCACATATTGTGGTAGCGGTATAATTACAATCCCTTTGTATCACGCATGAGATAAATGTCATATACTAATAGAATGAAAATTTCATTATAAATTAAAATAATTTAGCATTTACCCAGTGACATGTGAAAAAATTAAGTGATTAAAAATTTAAAAGTTTATTACTAGTTGAAATTTCATTTACTAGTTGAAAATTTCATTCATCTATGTTGACCGTACAATTATGCTTAATTATATAAAAAGTTTCAAAGAAAGACTACTAATATTATGATTAGGATGATGAGAAGAGGGTAGGTCAGTGTATTTACTAGTATTTAATAAGTCAATGATTTTTTTTGCTAATAAAACTATTGCATCTCGATTCCAAATCTAGATGTCACGTGTAATAGAAATTATTTTTTATGATGTGATAATAATCTCAAAAGACATATCAAACAATATAATAATATAAAAGTAAATGCATAAATTGTTTTTTGGAATCACGTAAAAAATGCAAGGAAATATCATTTGGATCTAGTCTTTGATATAATTTCTCAAATAGTAGATTGTTTATTTCATTTTAAAATGTATTTATTGAATAAAATGTCTATTTAATTATTTACATCTAGACAATTAATGATAATATTATTTACAATTAATAATAATATACAAGAAAGATGAGATAGATAAATTATTAAATATGCATCTTCAAATTGATTTTGAATTCGAAATTGATAAATTAGTAAAAATAATCGTAATGAATTTCTTTTTAAAAAAGGATAGGCATCAATTCAATCATCCAACCACCTATCTTTGTACTTTTTGACTATCTTTTCCTCATCTCCTCCCTAGAAAATAAGGGAAAAGAGAAAAAAGTAAAATATAGGAGATCAAAACTGATTCGACAAGCTATTTTTAGCTTTTTCAAAATTGATGGTAGTTATAAATGTATGCTCAGGGCTTAGACAAATTAAGAAATAATGGTTCGTATTTTTAAATAAAATTGAAATATATTTTAATAAGTATTAATTACATATTATTTTTTATTTTTTTATTTCAAAATAAATTCAAAAGTTATCAAATTTTATATACACCTGTAAACATAACAAGAAAATAAAATTTAGGACATTCTTTTTATTATGGTTGATACAAAACTTTGTCGCTCATCCTGTGTCGAAAACCAACCTGTTGATGTATAGTCACGAACTTACGATTGCTTTTCATCATTAAGAAACAAAAAATATCGACAAAAATAAATTTTTTCTAACAATAGCTAATAAAGGGAGTAAAGAAGAATAAAGGAGGGGGCCTTTGTGACATTTCACTATAATCGAATACAATTTATAAGAAAAAGAAAAAAACGCCATTGAAATGGCCACCCAAACCACACTGTACAGTACTGAGTTACTCACTAACTCTCTGAACAGTCACATTGACACACACAATCGAGGAGAAAACAACAAACAAGGAAAAAGCTCTTTTGTATAAAACGACAGTTGAATTCATTTTCTGTAACAATTCAAAGGAAACCAAAAAGCCTTTTATGTCCTCAAAGTTCCAATCTTTTCCCTTCCTCATCTCAACTTTTTTTTCCCTCTCTGTATCACTATAATAAGCAAGCAAGAAAGAAAGAAAGAATCTGTCCTTCTTTCTTGGTTCAGTCTGTGTGTCTACTAATAAACCATCTCATTTCCCTGCCATAGCTCAGTGTCAGGTGAGATAGGCTCCTCTCTCTTTTGTCCTCTTTACTTAATTTCATTCACAATCACAAGCAAGGAAGCAATTTCTCAGAGTCCTTGTCAATGACCGCCATTTGTGAAGTGTAGCTAGCTCTGTGAGTAGCGGTTTCGGAAATGGGTGGTGGTTCGGGCTCTAACTCAGGTAACTCCAAAGCCTCTCCCGACTCTTTAAATGGGTTGAAATTCGGACAAAAGATCTATTTTGAGAATGCAGGGTCTTCATCCGGGTCCGGGGCTCCGGCGAGAAAGGGTCACGGTGGTGGGCAGCAGCAACCGCCCCGGTGTCAGGTTGAGGGTTGCAGGGTGGATCTGAGTGATGCCAAGGCTTACTATTCCAGGCACAAAGTCTGTGCTTTTCACTCCAAGTCTTCCACTGTCATTGTTGCTGGTTTGGTGCAAAGATTTTGCCAACAGTGCAGTAGGTCAGTTTATGTTGTCTATTCTTTTCTTTTCTTCTTTTTTTGGAATTTTATGGCTCTTGATTTTGGATGGGTATTTACCGTTTGAATTATCAGCACTTGTTTAGGGTTGTATTTAATTGAGGATCAAGTGTTGTAGCTTTCAATGTCTTTTATGTTGTTTTATTTTGGTGTGTTTCTTTGTCATTATGGATGGTACTTGGTGGGTTTGTTGCTTCCTCTTTTTTGGTAGTTTTGTTTGCAACTTTCCTCACTGTATCCTATTTCAGTGGTTGGGTTGGTAAATGGGGTTTTGGACTTTTAAATGCTGAATAATTAGGCAGAATAACCCTTTTTAAGAGGATTGGAGTAGATTGTCAGGGTTTTATTACTATTGTGCTTTATTGTTTTTGTGAAAGTTACTGCTAGCATTCACTTCAGCGTTTGTGTTTTTCACATGTCAAAGTGTGTGTGTGTATGTATGCTCATGATAATAGCAAATTTGTGTCTAAAGTGTGAAGTTTAAATACAAGCAGGACACCGGCCCCTTACATAACTTTCCAGTCCCATTAAAATTAAAATTTTATTTTAGATACCCTTAATAATATGTTTTTACATTAATATGGCTATAGTATAATTTGGGAAATGATTCATGGAAAACGTTGTTCTGTTTTGATGAAACTCCTGGAGTGTGTATGTATCATGCTAGTCCCTCCTTAACCTGTAAGGTGAGACATCTCATTATTATCATAAAGTTTTAAACTTTCAATCATGTTTGTATCTTTAGAAGTTTGTTAACATCCACACTGTAGAATGCCTTTTCGTCTTTCCCTTATTTATCAATGATGGAAACCTTGATATAAGAAGAAAAAGGGGTTTTGTATCATAAAATTTGCTGCAAACATTTAAATTACTTCATTATTTCTGAAGTTTTGTTTCAACGAATTTTACTTGTACACAATGTATATGTATGAATGGAAAAGAAGTATCTTTGTAACTGACCTCAAAGGTCGGTACCAACCTTTGCCTTTTGTGTTGTGTATAATTAAACAAAAAAACTGAACCTTTTCTATTGTTGTATTTGCCGTTTGGTGTTTTTGTTTGTTTAGTTCTAGGCAGGAAAAAAGAGAATTATAAATCTGCATATGTTTTTGTACTATGAGACATGTAAAGTACCCAATCAAATATAAATACAAAATTTTTGCTGTTATTCTGAGATAAGCACATTGTATGTTAAATTATCATATTGAATGCCAAACATTTTTGGATAAAAATACCAACCTTGAGAGTTTTGGACGATGTATAATGTGGGACCTTGTATTCTCAGGTGTTTCTATGAGGTGGTCCATGATTTTCTAATTTCAACCAAGGAGTTATCTTGTAATGATGCCTTGTGCTTTGGCCTTTTCTTTGGTTTTTTTGTGCTTGCTTTCTCACATAATTCTAATTGCAATGATGACCCTTTTTGCTATTTTGTGTGATTTGAACACCAAATATCCCCTAACGCTCTTTTCAATATTACCTTATTGGCCTCAAAAGCCACATCAAGAATAATATTAAGGATTCTTATGTTGAGCCTGGAACATTCACAATTATTGTATCTGTCTTTAGTTTATTTCTGTCTTAACATTCACACTAATAATAAGGGCTCTTATGTCGAATCTCTGTTTATGTCCGTTCATTTGCCTGTTAGCAAGGAATCTATGCAACTTTATAGAGTGTGTACTAACACGGTTTATTAGCGTGGAATCAGGTTTCATCAACTTCCTGAATTCGACCAAGAAAAGCGAAGTTGCCGCAGACGCCTAGCTGGCCACAACGAGCGAAGGAGGAAGCCGCAGCAAGGATTGCCATCTCGCTATAGCCGAATCCCTTCAACAGTTTTCGGTAAGGCTGTAAAGTTGGAAACTTTTTCAAGGAAATAATCTGATTGGCTCATTTAATGACAGACAGCAGCAGCAGAAGCGGAGGGGGCTACCTTGTGGACTTCAGCGCTTACTCGACTCACAATGGGAGAGATGCATGGCAGGCTTTACGATCACCTGATCAAAGCCCAGGGATAGGACGGTCTATTCCTAGCCCATGGCTGATGAGTAGCACTCTCAATAATCATCCTCCTCCTCCGTTTTACCTGCAAGGTTCTTCAAGCTCCGGAATTCCTTCAGGAGAATGCTTCACGGAAACTTGTGCTCGCTCTCTTCTGTCAAACCAGGCGTCAGGGCTTGGTGTAAGTAGTCACTTGGCCAATGCTCAACAGGGCGCACCCGTGGCTCGATCAGCCGCTCTTTTGTCCGCTGACATGGCTCGATTCCCGAACCCCAACTGGGGGGGTTTCAAGAGCAGCAATGAGGGTAGTAGTAGCAGTTCGCAGGAGATGAGCCCCAATCAGGGCCTGGGTCAGGGTCAAATTGCGCACCCTCTCAACAATCAGATGGAGTTGTCTCCACAGAACTTGAGGCCGTACACTTCCACTCACCACATCAACTGGTCTCTTTGAGCAGCAGCCTTTGTCCATGTTGTCTGCTTGTTATGCTGGTTTTCGGTTACTTGTTTCAAGTAATATTGGAATGTCTTGATGAGGCATGTAATCCTATAGATGCCTTGGACCAAGTTTGACTTTTTTTGGAACTTAGTTATTTTTGTTGCGACTTAGAAACGCTGAAGGTTAGTTATTTGCTACTGTTTAACTGCAAGTGTCAAGAATGATACTGTATTTGGGATTGCACCAAAGTCCATGTAGATTTGGTCAAGCAAGCCCTTTTAAATTTTTTTTTATTTGAAGATGCGGTTCTCAATATCAATGGCAATGGTTAGGATTGAAGAATATGGTGCATTCACTTCTATTTTATGTGAACCATTCAAAGCAGCGCTTCAGATTTATTGCAAAAGGTAAAACAGATTTGTGATTATCAGAAGCTTGCAAGTGACTGGCGCAAAATTACTGACTTGAAGTGATTCTGGTGCCATCATATTGATATTTAACACCAATGGTAACTGATGCAGTACTGTCCATGATGAATTGATATGAAATTTCAATTCGCTGTGTGATAGGTTGACAATCAGTTTGCATAAAGAGAACATTGCTATATATAACTCAGCTGACCTCATAATAACGGTATGCAGCACTAGATAATTCAATTACCCTTTCAAAATAAGTTGACTTGAACTAAACTATCAACAGTTAAAGCTATATTATGAAATTAAAGGGAGGACTATGATTAAGAACAAATGAGCTGAATGGACTGCTAGAATAATGGAGCCTCTACCTGAAGATCTGATTCTCACATTACAATGTCTTGATTATGTTTGTTTTGAAGAAAACAAAATGTCTCGATTATGTTTGATATCAAGTAAATGTTAAAAATCTTTCCAGTGGCCGAGCAATTGTACAAATTGATCACCAGCAGCTCCCCATCTGAGTATAGAATAGCACTAAAAATGATCATGTGGATCGATACAACCGAATATATGTTAATGGCTCATCACCTTTCTCCTCTTATATGATTGTTCTCTCCACAAAACACAATGGAAAAGCAGAGAGTTCCAGGCAGTTGCAAAAAGAAAGAAAGGAGGTACCCAAGTTTATCTGCAGCACTTCAGAAGCAGTCAAGCTGAGAGAATTTGGATTGATTTCTATGAAAAGTAGACTATAGTTTAGTGGTCATCTTCATCAGTTCCTGGGCAGTTGGATAAAAGTGATTCCATAGTTTCATACTGAAACAAGTAAGCAAATCTTGTGTTATTCACCAATTTGCAATTAACGACGTGTGCATTATTGTAGTATATGAGCATATATATAAAAGATTGATCGACTTACCTGAAATCCACAAAAGAGACAGTATCTATATTCATCTCTCAGTTTCATCAATATTTCTTGCAAATCCTACATTCATAAGTTAACTGTCAGTTAGTTTTTAAGAATATCACTCCCCACTGCACCTAATGAAGGCAAGCAGATACATACAATTCCTTCCCACTAGAAACAATAAGGTTCAGCAAGATAAAAGGTAACAGTGATAGCAAAAATATGATTGGTGATGCTATTATCCTAAACAAGGCAAAAATTTGAGTTATGAGACTCCACATTCTATACCCTCACTCTTTCATTTCACTGAATTTTTATTTACAATGTGTTGCATGTATTTTATGTCTGAGTATTTACTTACGTAAGAGTATATATGTATAACTATTAGGGCTCGTTTGGTTGGCGGAATAGGAGAAAAACGAATGGAAAAAGGAGGAGTGTTTGCCTAGAGCCCGTCGTCGGGATGGAATAGTTATTTTAACTATCATACAACTCATGGAATAACTATTCCTCCTCTCGAGAAGGGAACATCTATTCGATGAGTTGTATGATAGCTCGGGACAGCTATTCCATCCCGACGATGGGCTCTAAGCAAACACTTCTCCTTTTTCCATTCGTTTTTCTCCTATTCCACGGAATAGCTATTCCGCCAACCAGACGAGCCCTTATGATATATCACTTAATCTAACAAATATTCTTACTACAATAGTTCTTTTATTATAATAATGTATATATTAGGTAGTAGTAAAACTGTGATAGCCATAACCAATAGGTTTACTGTTTACATTAAGATATTCTTAAACTCGGTGAGTTTTTGGATGTCAATTTGTGAAACTGCTTTCAAAGAGAAGAAAAAATCACATAGAACGTAGAAATTTCAAAAGATTTTAATATATGTGGTATGATATCTCTATAATGTGCCCTTCAGGTTTTCGAGTCCTGAAAAGCAGAAAACATGAGCAAACCTAAGGTAGGAAAAAGGGACTCAAAAAAATGGCATAGAATGAGGGTGGTTGGTTTTCAAATCGGCTTAAGCGATGAATCATCAGATTTTAATTAATTGTAAAGTGAACAACCAGTGTGGCCCTACCCTAATCAGGAGCTAGGAAGCCTTAACAGCAGAATAATTTTAACACTAAAAGAGGCAAAATAATTACTCCACAAAACTGAAATGCTCTACTCAAATCTAACTACCCAACTCAAGTTAAAAAAAACAGTCATCTTAATAAGAAATCTAGCACCATTCCACAGGAATTTGATAGTATAATACCATACAGACAACTAAATTAGCATTGAAAACCATGATGTTAAAAAGTCGTTCCATTCATGAACAACCAAATATGAGCACCCCTTTCAACGGATTTCAATTCCATGCATTGTACAATAAAAAAAGAAGCAATCCAACAGCTTCTAAAATGTGAGAATAAATATATTCGACAACATACCTCTTCTGTTATCACTTCCTCCTCCTCTTCTTCATCCTTATCACCCTCCTCGTCATTATTTTCTGTCTCCACAACTTCTCTGTTCTCCAATTGGTCAAGGGCTGCTCGTGCTTTTCTAAAATTTACGACAACTCTTTTACTACGCCATTGTGACTTCTGCCTAGACCCAAAGTCCTCCATCAAAGCTTCTTCATTCCTTCTCATAATCTCAGCTTCAAGTTCCTCTCTCTTCCTCTTCTCCTTGTGTGGGTCTTCCCTTCCGATACCAACCCGAGTCCGACGAATCTGAATGCCCACTGGCTCAGCCCTCCCAGAACCCTCCTTGCCAAGAGCTGAACCGGGGGTGTATCCCATTTGCTTTAGCAGCTTAAACCCGATGTTCGACTGTGGAATTGGAGCCTCTATATTTGTCAAAGTTCGTTCATCCTCTTCTTGTTGTTTTCTCTCTCTTTCAAGTCTGCGCTGTTCTTGCCAGCTAATGTTTTTAAGCTTCTTCTTCAATGGTTGAACTGCTGAAGTTGTGTCACTGGAAATCTGCACGAACGACGACGATCACTCTCGAGCTCAATAGCTAAAAAACAAGTTACAAAACTCCCATAGTTCTTATTGTTGTCTACTCTAAATCAGAGGCTCCCATTCCTAAATATTATACATACATCCAACAGATATGCTTGACATATCAACTATACACTAGAAGTCTATACTTTAATGCCATTACTTCAGACGCCAGTATTTTTTTTATATCTGAAGCATACTACCCAGAATGAAAACCAATTTAGTTTATATTAGGGTTTTGTGTTGTTACTGAAGGAGGAAATGAATACAAAAGAAATGTTTCATCTAATTTACACCATAAACTTGCAACCATTAACCAAATTTTCTCTAATAGAGAAACAAAATCATAGAGAAAAAAATGCAACATAATCAGAAAGTAGCACTAGATTTAGAGGATTACAATTGGAGCAGACTGACCTTTTTGGCGGCAGAGGGTTTAGAAAAATTTGAGGTTTCAGAAGGAAGGAATCTAGAAAGGTCTCCCATGTAATCATCGTCTTCGTATCTTTCATTTCCTGTTTGATTCTCTCTTGGTTCCGCCATTACTGAAAACTGAGTCCATTCGGAGCAAGGGCGGAAGAGAGCAGAGAACTCGAGGGAGCGGTAAATGGGCCCATTTTGGGATGAGCCCAAACCAAGTCCACGCCAGTAATTCGATTTAACGATCATAACGGTTTTCTGCTGACGTGGAGACCACCTGACGCGGTTTTATAACCCACGTAATCGCCGTCAATACCAGTCTCTCTCTTCTCTCTCCTGTAACAAATTAAACGTTTCAAGTCCTCCCGCTCTCTCTCTCTCGCTCAGTCCATGAACAGAAAATTTTGTGTTCATTAGGTACTTAAATCCTTGCTTTTATTGTTGCATTTTCCTTTCACTTTATATCTTCTCGTTTGATTTCTAAGAAAACGAAGGAAAATGCTAGAAAACTTCTGCTTCTGAAACTTTCTTCAAACTCAAACTTAATTTTGGCACATTAGTTAACATTGCCACCGCTGTGGATTTTCTTTGTCTTCTTTTCTTCTTGAACAAAACAGAGAACTTCCTGTGGTGAAACGTGGTGTACTATTCTACATATCTTCGCGATCAAAAGTTAGCAGCTATATGATCATTTTTATCTCACATTGTGCGCTCTTTTTTTGCTAGGAATAAAGGACCTGAAATTCGGTTCGGGAAGTTGCTAATGGCCAAACAGATGCTAGATTGTTTTACTGTATTCATAGTCTCAGTGATTCTGTTGATGCAGGCTTCGGCGTTAACTGATTTAAATGATGGTAAATAAAATCGTTTCTCTTCTTCGATCGTGTTTTCTCGTGATTGTTAAGATTTCTTGCTTAATTTTATATAATTTGCGCACTGATTGTTCATAGTAAATTTGGTTTGATCTTTTATTTCGCCAGATTGAAGAAGTCAACAAATCCATATCAAGAAATCGATTTTCAAGAAGATAACAAAACCGGATTAAATTCATTTCTCTTTTCTCTATTTAATAAACAAACAAACAGGAGGCCGATATTCCTAGATTTTCTTTATTGTATTTTTTAGTTCTCTTGTACGCACAAACTGTACATGGCAAATGATAAAATGGCGGGAATATAACTGAATCGGGTTCCATGCCCTATTGTGCAATTCAGGCGTATGTACCGTCAGTAGTTTTAATTAGAGATGTTAAATATGTGGACCCTTGGATTTCAGATTGTGACAATAGATTTGTGTAGTACATGTTCTGAAAAGGAGTTCATGTTCAATCTTCTTTAATAAATACACTAGTTGATTTTTAACTGGATGTTATTTTTCATATTAAAAACAAAAAAGGTTATAATGATTAAATTGTCCTTCAAATGATGCAGTAATGGCCCTGGAAGATATGTTCATTGCTCTAAATAAGACCCCACAGCTTAAAGGTTGGAGATTAGGAGGAGATCCATGTGTGGAGTTGTGGACTGGAGTCTCATGTGCAGGACCATCTCTAATATACCTGTACTTCACAAACTCCATTTTCAATTACTTTCATTTTCAATATACCTTCATTGCTAACAATGATGTTTTTTTTGTCTTCTTGTATATGCTGCTGATCAGAAAACTTCAGGGGCTCAATCTTAGCGGGTCTCTTGGAACCAAGATTCATTATCTCCATAATCTGAAGCATCTGTAAATGATTTTTTATGTCATAGATTCTATAATCAAACCACTCTACTTCTGTATCTTCTTAATATGTTCTTAATTTTTTTTTCATATAGCGATGTTAGCTCCAACAACATCGATGGTGAAATTCCATATGGCCTACCCCTTAATGCCACTCACATGTGCGTCGATTTAACTTTATCCTATGTTCATACATATGATATATTCCATCTGCTGCAATTATCCTGAATCACTTCAAATTTCATGGATCATTTTTTCTTATTATTCATCAATGCAGCAACTTAGCTTGCAACAAATTCTGCCAAAACATACCCCATTCGCTATCAAGCATAAGAGCTCTCCACCATTTGTACGTAACCCTCTGGTTCCTTTTTATTTGTTTCAAGAAATGCTTTTAGCTAAGCCATTACTTGTTGATTGTTCATCTTCAGGAATCTAAGTCACAATCTGTTGTCCGGACCTATTGGCAATGTCTTCACTGGCCTAAAGAATCTAAAAGAGATGTATGTTTCTTCACTTTTTTTGGTTTTACGCAAAAGCAGACATGATTTGTAAGGGAAAAGAGGTGCCTTTATGTCATTAGCTGGGTTGTTCTGTCCATACAATTTTCAAAGATTGTAGTTTTGATAATCAGATTGCATCTTTATCAAAACGCTGCACTTTAGTAATACTAAAACTGAGTGTAACCTTCTGGGGAGGTCAAGTTTCACATATTCATAAGAGACTTTGGAGTTGGATATTTCTACTGTTGTTTCTTGATGCAGAACTCACTATGGTCTTTCAGGGATCTGTCGAACAATGAATTCACTGGAGATCTTCCACCTTCTTTTGATACGCTGAAAAATCTTTCTAGACTGTGAGCTTAATGCAACTTCCACTATGTGCTCATCATAATGTGTTTCTCATTTCATGTGATAAATGACTTCTATTGTTTCTTCTTTCACATCTGCAGATTCTTGCAGAACAACCAATTCACTGGTTCTGTTGTTTACCTTTCTAAATTGTCCTTGATTGACCTGTAGGTTTCTCCATGTTTCTTCTGTCTTCAGTTCCTTTGTTTGCTATTATTACTTTCTGATCCTTTTCTCAACATTTCTGTTCTTAGGAACATCCAATCAAATCATTTCAGTGGTGTTATTCCAACTCAATTTCAGTCAATTCCAAACTTGTGGTAAGTAGCCAAAAATTTCTAACTGTTGTCAGTTCTTACGCAGAAATAACTCATAATGTTAATTTCCTTGTCAGGATTGATGGTAACAACTTTCACATCGCAGCCAACTATCCACCCTGGAATTTTCCACTGAAGAATGTTTCCATAACCAAAAACTTCACTAGTCCCCCAGCAGCAGAATCAAGTGCCATTGGGAAATATCCTAAACCTAAAGCAGTTGCGAAAAAGAAGAAAAAGTTGGGCCCTGGAGGAATAGCTTGTACTGTAGGTGCAGTAACTCTTGCAGTAACTTGTGCAGCAATTTTTGTTGTGATGCGTGTGAAGCGATTGCATGGCTATCCTGACACTAGAACCAGAGGTGAGAATACTGAATGCAAACTCAGGCTTCAAAATAACTAAATGATATCCCTTGGAGGTTATCTTCAGGCCTTCGAGTCTTCACGTGCCCTGCAAAACAAGTCTTTGGCCGGAAGTGTTTCCGGCGAAGACCCTCCGATGATCTAGTCAGTCGTTTTCGGGGGGAGTAGTCTTAGTGTATTCTCAGGATG
>CATIWQ010451247.1:0-11757 GCA_949673415.1 Euphorbia schlechtendalii | reverse complement strand
TAATATCGAAATGAATTAGCAATTACGCAATAGAGTGCCCCACAGGTGCCGTTGACAACAGCCCCTCCTTTCCTTTCATCTTCTTTCTTCTTCTTCTCTCTTCAGATCTCAATTTCAACAATTCACCCTTCTTTTATTTGATTCTTGTTCTTGTTTCTTGTCCGGAGGAAGATAAAGGTGACGAAGGAGATGGATATGCCTAGCTCATGGGACGCTTTACGCAAACAGGTTTAATTCTTTAAATTGATATCGCTTTCATGTGTACAAAGTGGGAATTCTGTTGGTTTTGATTGGATTTTAGATTTATCTGTTTTGATCCTTTGTTGCTGACAACTTTGTGATGAATTCTTCTTGGAAGAATGTAGAAATACATTTCTGAATTTTTGTTGTGATTGGTGATTGTAGTGGGAAGTCAGTTGAGGAAAGAAATGGATTTTTTTGGAAATTGGTTTCCGTTGAAATTTCAATTCAGATTGAAGATAGTAGTGGAATAATGATTTGGATCATGTTTGAATGATCGATTGCAGTTAGCTTTTCTCCCTTCTGGAATGCGTGGTGCTTTACTTAGATTCAACTTGTTTATAATATTACTTATCTACTTGGACGCTGTAAGATGCATATAAACTTATGATAGTTAATTCTTTAGCATCAACTTATGCAATGCATTGGCAGCGCTCTAGTTTTAGGCAATCAAATTCTTTTTTCACTTCCTGAATGTATGTTGTAGTTTGTGAAAATGTACTTCTCATATCTAAAGAAACTCTGTTGACCATGTACTTATTAGTTCATGAGGTGAAGCTGCACCCAACTATCCCTAGCTAATTAATAGTTTCTTTTCCTTAGTCATGATGTTATTGCGCGTCTTGAATGTTATCCCATGTTTGGTTCAACCAGAACTGTTGCTTCTTAGAAAATTTGACTGATTCTTGCTTAGCCTGATAATGGAAGCTATGGTTGCAGGCTAGGAAACTTGAAGCTCAGTTGGATGAGCAGATGAATTCATACCGTAAAGTTGTTTCTGCTAAGGCTTCTACAAAAGTTGATGCTGCAGAGAATGATATCGAATCTGGGATAGATCGCATGTTGCTGCAACTTCAACAAGTTAATTCACAAATGCAGGCTTGGGTGTCATCTGGAGGATCTGAAATGGTTTCGCATACCTTGACACGGCATCAAGAAATTTGTCAAGATCTTACTCAGGTAAAAAATACCTAATCTCTTGCTATATTTGAAAGCACATTTTTCAGTTTATTGCTTGTGTTAAGCATAAGGCATGAGGGCTGCGAAGTTCATTGGTTTTTATAAGATTGATGTATGGGCATAAATGTAAATTGTGCTGAAAATATAGTAACAATGTTATAATTAGTCAAGATCTTATTCAGGTATAAAAAATCTTACTATTGTAATGTTCGGAAGCACATTTTGCAGTTTATTGCTGGTGTTGCGATTGTGTAAAGCATAAGACATGTGGGCCAGAAAGTGCATTGATACCGATTGATGTATGGGCAAACATGTAAACTATGCTGAAACTATAGTTACAATGCTATAACTTCATGTTCCGAAGCTATTAACTTTTTTGTTACTTCTACTCTCCTACTTTGACAGTTTCTGATAATTTGCCCTTTTTCCATCTGATGAACTCTCCTGGATAGAGCGAGAAAAGAAGAAGCATTTTTTATCAGCCCATTAAAATCACTGCAAAAAGTCTGGTATAAGTATAAAGTTGAAACCTGTATGTATTTGGTACTGGAGTTACTTGAAGCAGTTTTAATTAAAATATATCACGTCTCTCTATCTCTTCCTCTGTATCTTAGACACGTATATTCATTTGTTTGACTTGGGCCATTTTTGTCTTTTTACCTTATTATTGCATTTGGTTGGATTGATTTTGTGCTATCAGCTTATTAGTGGTTTTTAGCAATTCAACTGTTATATTCTCATTAAGATCACTGATTTCCTGTTCCATATGATTGAAGTGCAGGAATTCCATCGTCTCCGTTCCAGCCTCAGAGCAAAGCAAGAACATGCTTCCCTTCTTGAGGATTTCAGGGAGTTTGATCGTTCCAGATTAGACTTAGAAGATGGCGTTGGTTCAACAGAACAAGCACTTCTCAGAGAGCACGCATCCATTAGTCGGAATACAGGGCAGGTATGTTGTTAAAAACTCGTTACTTGTGTTCTAATGCAATATGTTTGTCTTTGAGTGAGAAGGGCATGTAATGTATGTATCTTTATTATCATCTGGTATCTGTGTTCTCTTACTCTATCTAAATTAAAGGCCTATAAGTTCTAATTTTTGTAAATGTTATTCATCATTTCAATTTGCCCCTTGAACCCTTCATTTACTGTTTAGAGCATAGTACTGGTATCTTTTTCGTTTTAGAATGTGTAATCCTCACTTGTCGAACTGCTCTGTTTAACATAGTTGTTAAAGGCATGCCTGGCATAGGGTGCCACCCTTGGAGCCTCTGCGTATGACAGGCGGGGTGGTGTCCAACAGGCGTGCCTCAAGTGCGCCTTTGTGCACCTCAAGGGTGCGCCTCGGGCGCGCCTCACGGACACTTCTATTTTAAGGGGTTTAATTTTGCATAAATATGTTTTTTACATCCATTCTTAAGAGTTTTAATAATAATATAAGGCTAAGGCTAAATTAACTCAAGTATAGATATTCCGAATACATGTAAAATTTACACACACGCATATATATATATATATATACACCTCCAACAATTCTTTTTAATGGTTTCAACTTACTTTAATATATTTTCCATCTATTTTTCAGAGTTTTAATAAAAAAAATAAAGGGTATATATTCATAATTCAATTCATTTTAAGGTTAGATTAATTCAAGACTATATATTCTTAATGCAATATATAAATTTTACATGTATATGTACCTCTAACAATTCTCTTAGACTTCACTTTGTAAGCAAAAACTTTTTTGTAAATTTTTGGTGCCTAATGTACCTCAGGCGCCTTGACTTCGGGCGCTCCTTCGTTGCGCCTCTGTGCACCTAGCACCTCTAACAACTATGTCTGTTAAACACTATGGGTATTGTCTGTTTAACACTATGGCTCTCTTGTACAAGATACTGGATAATGTCTCTTCTGGTAAATATATTGCACCAATTGTTCAACATGTCAGTAGTGGTCTTTACCTGGAGTTACGTTTGTGTTTCCTACTACTGGAAATCTACCTTACATTTTCTTTGTTGAATATAGCTGACTATATAATAATGATACATATGGTGTAGTATGCACTGTATGTGTATGTGTGTAGTGTATATATCATCATGCATTACTTCCAATATGATTGATAAAAGTAAAACAATGGGGGAAAAGTGAAGCGGGCCATAGGATTGATATGTCCCAGTTGTGTATGTTGTGCACCATTGCTTGAATCGTTTAGAATGACATGCATAAATGATATGAGAAGACCGCTTTCTCTGAAGTCTGAACTTCTCTTTTAAAGCAGTTTGTTTGTTATCACAAATTCACATATTTCGTACCATATGGAATCCACTCTATTACATGACTGCCATATCGATCAATAAAACGATGGGGAATAGTGAAGTGGACCTGCAGAATTGATATGATTTTGTGAATTGCTGGTTTTTTTCTACGTTCTTGATTGTTTTGTGGTGCAGATGGATACTGTAATTTCACAAGCTCAGGCAACTTTGGGTGCTCTAGTCCTTCAGCGATCCACTTTTGGTGGGATTAATTCAAAGCTCACCAACATTAGCAGCCGTCTTCCAACGGTAATTAAGCTTTGCCTCTCTTGTTTCTTGCTGATGTTTTAGAGGTTTCTGAATTTCTTCCCTGCAATTTTTCTGTGCATGAAATACTTTAAATGAGTATTATGGAAAAGGATTCTCCAAATTTGGAAAAAAAATTTAGAGTACATTTCTAGCAATCCCGGCCACCTAATTGAAATTCAGTGGTTCAGACTAAATATTGACAATGGGCCCATAAAACAGATTTGTTAGATCTGATTCATTGATTTTCAATTCACTGGTCAGGACTGATGGGAATGTACTCTCAAATTTAGAAAATCCTTTTCGGAGTATAATTGCTGAAGGACCAAATGGTTAGGAATTAGAGCTGAAAAGAAAACAGAAACTTGAAAACGCTTGAATTGGCGAGGTTTGAAGAACAATACTAGATTATATTATGTGATTTTAATGTATGGTATTACATAATGGTGCAGGTGAATCAGATTCTGTCGTCTATAAAGAGGAAAAAGTCGATGGATACGTTAATACTTTCTCTGGTAGCATCGGTATGCACTTTTCTCATCTTTATATATTGGTTGACCAAGTAACAACATTGCGTTTTCTGCGATTCCTTGATGGTGAAACAAACCGTATCCCATGGACTTTTGATGCGCTTCATGTAATGAAGAAGGGTTGTATTGAGTCTAGTGAATTCAGCAATTAAGAGTAAAAATGTGTTTCTATATCCGTACATGTACTAGCATTCATTGTAAAGGTTATCACAGAACATTGTGTAGCAAGATGAATGGAGGAGGCTGAAACTGAAAATTGTTCATGGTTGTATGTACTTGCTTAACATGTTAGCTTTTTTTTAGTTATGTTGTTTTTGGAATTGAATTCTTAAAAGAATATTTTTTCCCTTTATTTTTCTAAAACAATTAGGGATGTAAATGAGCTGAACCGAGGCAGAACCTGCATAAGCTCACCTCGGCCCGGCTTGAAGCTCATTGATATTGGAATATACTAGTCTATCTCAAGTTGACGAACTTACGATCCTAAACAAGCTTTATTTACACAATTAATTTACTGCCGAAATTTTTTAAAATTCATCAATTTACAAAATGATTAAACATGATTTCTGACAAATGTAATAGTACATAGAACGTACAATAAATATTACATATAAGAAATATTAAATTTTGAAACAAGGATATTAAATTTGATAAAGAAAATTCTTAAAAAATTAAGCAAGCTTGCTTGAGTTTCCAAGCCAAACTTTAAGAAGTTTGGTTTGACTTGTTAATTTCGTGAGCCAGTTTCAAACTCGAGTCGAGCTTTTACTCGACCGAGCACGAACTGCTCGCAAATCGCTAAACTCGTTTGGCACCCTAAAAGCAATGTTTATTTCTTAAAGAGTTCATAAAAAGTAATGGTACTAAGGGTGTCGAGAATGGTTTAATTAAAACTATATTGCACAATTTTTCTATCCCTTTTCCTAAATTACCGCTCTCTCACTACTTGTACACGAAGTGTAAAGGTTAATGGTAAGAAAAATACTGATTTTTGAGGTTGCAGACGGGTTATCAGATATATTCCATGAACTTCTTGTGAGCTTGTTACACTTGATTCTTGATTATTTAGGAGTTTTATTTCTTCGATGTATTAAATGGTAAGGCTTTTCTTTGTTTCAGCAGAAAGACTAAATATTTTCATTCATTTATATGCCTAAAAAGTTGGTTCAATGTTTAGTAAGTTCAGCATAGTATAAACTACATTGAATTCAGTTTGGTTAAAAAATATAACATAAAACCCTTGTGTCAAACATAGACTAGTATCTAAATTAGTATGAACCATCCACAAGAAAATAAGAAATAAATAGAAAATAAAATAAAAAAGAGAGAGAGTTAATGATGGAGACATTGAAGTGGAGAAGTAGCAAATGATATTTGAAAAATGAGTAAGATATGAAATTATGATGTTAAACTTAATGACTTTCTCTTCAAACTACTTCCACACACAAACATAATCTATCAAATAGATCTTTGGGTCCATTTTGATTACACAATCCCAACACCAAGTGTCTAGACCATCATAGTTTGTCCATTCATTAATTTGTCTCGAGTTTGAGAGTTTCTCAACCTCAACATAAAAAATCCGTTGAAATTATCTCATCTGATCACCATTATTTAAAATTTTTCATTTACATGAAATCTTGAAATTTACTTCAACATAATTTTATACTATCTATAGATAATCAGGATGAATCCAAAAACAAACTTCACTTATACCCAATGCCTTCATTCTTTATTATGACATCCAATCAATTACTTCTCTTTTCAACGTAAACTTTCTAACATACATCACTCTTATCCAAAGGAACTTTAGAGTGTTCATCATATTAAAATTACAATAATTTCTAGGCCACACTTGCACAATATAGTAGAGTCTATAGATGGCACATTTTAATAATGCTGATTAATTTGTTTAATTAATCCGGGCAAATTAAACGGTGGCATACATAAATTCATAATTAAACATACAAGGATTAACGAAATTGATGAGGCTTCTACATAAATAATGATGTTTAAACAAATTAATACGCATGCTTAGCTACCTGCCCACTCCCCCACAAATATTGCTCTATTTTATTACCATTTTCCATTTAGTTAATCTCCAATTTTGAGTACCGGCCGATGATGTACCCAGCAATGTTTCCGTTTAGTATAGTCTGAATCCCGTAAAGTCAAGTGAAATGTTGTTGCAAGATGGAGTGGAGTGCTAAAAATATAATTTCTTTTATGTGTAATATAAGAGATTAAAAATGACTAAAACGCAAAGAAATCTCTACTTTTTTGGGACAATTAAACGTGTGTAGTAAGCACAAATAAAGTGGCACTAAAGGAACTTTTTTTAAAAAAATAATTCGACTTGTGTTCAAATTGAAATTAATTTCTACAATCAAACTGAAATTAATACAAGAATCCTAATCAAATTGAAAATTTGAAATGATACATTTTGAATTTGAAATGTGGAATTTTAACATTAACTACAATTATTAATATTAGCAGTTCGATCAACGGAAATGATTCCTTAATTGATAAAATAAATTATATTGATGCATGTAAATGTAAAAGATTCTATATGTAACATTCCATTACGTGATTAATGTTTATCCACTTTCAATTGTTTTTTTCAATTTCATTAATCATAATAATAAATAAAATTGATTGCGAACATCAAACTCCTTTAAAAAAATGTTAATTACTCTACGCACCTCCATAATTTGAAAATCTTATAGTTTGAATAAACACTTCACAGTTTTTATAACCACGTCACACATATCAAATTCATTGTTTTAACTTTTAAAAATAATTTTTTAAATCGTGACAATTTATCTTTTAATTGAAATTAAACATATGTATTGCATATATAATTTGTTACTTGGTTCATATATATATCAATAATGAGTGGAATTATTGCAATTGAAGTGGAAAACATAGTATTAGTGGGTAAATGAATTGCAATAATAGAAAAGACTTAACATATGTATATGCATGAATGCTTGCAAATGATGTAATGTATCCCTTAATAACTTAACTAAGTAAGCATTCTTTGATTTGAAATCTAAATTAAAGTCAAATTATGATTAAAGACAATATATAAAACAGTGCCATTATTTTCTGATAAACCATCTCAATAGACGTGATTGTAACAATTCAATCAACATCTTTAGCCATTAATTTTCAGTAATGCTTAATTCGCCTTGATTTGTTAATTAGTTGCTCCTATTAGCATACATGGGCTAAACAATCCGCTATTGTACAATTCTGATCAATAAGGTTTTTATATGATTATTTATTTACAAAGTGATTACTTTGCGTTTTACCATGATTCAGTGAGCAATATGAAGTTTTATTCATTGATAATAGAGTGAAGAATAATAGTTATTTTTCAAAAAATAAAAAAATAAAGCAACCATAGTTAGCATCTTAATCAATTTGTACGTATTTTCTTCTTTTTTTTTTTTTTTTGTTATATTCACGAAAATGTGTAATAAAAGTGCACGAGAAAAGGAAAATTAAGTTAGAAAATCTACCACATGAGTAATACTATACCATGTAATATGGTAACTATTGATTCAATAGGTGTTTGTTGTTATAGTCGATAAAAGCTAAATCTGCAACAACTAGTTGTTACAATGAACAAACTTTAATAAGACAACATAATAGTCTCATATTAAGTTTTATTGAATTATGAAACACCATTCCGTGACACAACATTGTTACAATACAGTATGGATTATATGAGCAAAAAGTGGCTGTTTGAAGGTATTAAATATGGAATTTTAGATACTACAAATTCTCATTCAACATCTTTAATTTCTAGGATGACTCAATTCCATATATACCTTCAACATAAATCATGAGGAATAATTGGTACAAATAGTAGAACATCAAGGCATGTCCTAGCTCAAAACACATATCAATATTTGCAAAAAAGGGATCAGTTACTTTTATAATATTAAAAAGGACAAGCATGTAAACACTAGGGGAAACCCCATCAAATAATTAATCACTATAAAACAACTATTACTTTCAGTTGCTCTAGTATTTTTTAAAGTATCTCAAACTTGGATAAATTCATCTATATAAAACCAATTCTGCCCTACATAACACCTAATTATATGAATTTTTCATATGGCAATGCAAACTTTGTTGGTAAAATTTTGTAAAAAAACTTGAATTTTTGTAAGTTTAGTGTAGCAAGTAACCCATATATAAATAAGAGTATTGTGCCTGGGGTGTGAAAAGCAATACAGATAAGTCCAACCCTATAACTGTAAAATAAAGTCATACCATGTAGATATGTAACATAGACCATGTCATTAATTTCTTACCATATTTTATACTTATAGACACACACACATCAATTTCACCTTCTTCACCTATAAATTTAACCCTTTATTCTCTTCAGTTTCTCTCACATGATGATTCAAAACAACAACATGGATCTTCCAAGATTAGAAGATACTGATTCAGCCGAAGAGACAAGATCATCGGATGAACTCCAGTTAGATCTAAGTCTCTCCAGCAAAGAATCCAACACTGAGTTACAACAACACCAACCTAGTGAAACTGAAATACCAAGAGTCTTCTCTTGCAACTATTGCCAAAGAAAATTCTACAGCTCCCAGGCACTTGGCGGCCACCAAAATGCTCACAAGCGCGAAAGAACTCTCGCCAAACGCGGCCAAAGAATCACCGCTGCTGGCCTTAACCGCTTTTCGAGTTTGGCTTCTCTTCCTTTACATGGTTCTTTGAACAAGTCACTGGGAATTCAAGTGCACTCTATGATTCAAAAGCCGAGTTTTTTCGCATCATCTAATATTTATCCACAGAATGAGTGGTTCAGGCAGGGTTTTGATCAGAAGCCTGGAGTCGGGAGATTTGAAAGTAATCCAAGGAAGTTTTCTTCTGTCAATGAAAGTGGGTTTTGGTGGGATTATAATTATTCTACTTCAACCAATAAGACTAAACAAGATGAACTTCAAAAGCTTGATTTGTCTCTTAAGCTTTGATTCATTAGCAAATGCATTAGTTCATGTTTCTGTCTTTCTTGATTTGTTTTGACTTTTGCTATTCATTGTCACATAAGCTTTCTTCTAATTTGATTGGATCCCCTTGTAAATCCCATTTTTCAATATATAAGAGGACTGAAATTGATTCAATTGCATTTTAGTTCATAAAATTTGAAATCATTTATCAATTGTGTTATGAGTTAATGATTCCTAGTTCCAGTTTGTCACTGTTTTCGGTCGTTTTTAACAAAAATTATATTTGGAAAAAAAAAACAGATTACAGAAGATAGTAACTCCAAATTCTCCCCAAAACAATTGATTTTGTATTTATTTTTGGTGGGGTCAATTTCCTCAATTTAAGGAAGAAATGGGTGTTACAATATTGAAAACCACAAGTGGTTCCTATTCTTAATTAAAGAAATATCATAATATAGCCTTTAATTAATTGCATGCTAGTTCAAAATAATTCAAATTCAAATCATTCCACTCAAACAATCTTTTAATGGAACCTAAATAAGATAATCAAAGCATTGATAAGTGTTTGATTGATGGGCATTTTTTTCAACACTTACTACTTTAATGTAGGGAAATTTGGGAGCTAGTGATTGTCATTTCATCATCTTGTTATTATATTATGTAATATGTATAAAACATTTGTAAGGTCCACTCCATGTATAAAGTGGGTCCACTGCATTTACGCAAACTTTATATGGTCTTTTTTGTGTGAAGAAATTCTCAACATCTCGTGAAAGAAATTGGAAGGCTCTTATTGTCATAGTAGCTTTCATAGTTTGTGACTCTTGTTTAATGTTTCTGATGATATCTTGTTCATATTATTAGTGATTTTTTCTTTAAAATATATCTTTTCAGACATTTTTGTGAAGCATTTCAAACATCCACTATCTCTTATTTTGGAATACATATTTTTTAAAAAATTTTAAATGAGAATATAAAGAGAATGGTAGGTAAAGCTTATAGCTAAGCATGTGAAAGTAATTAAAAGACAAATAATGGGTTCTCCGCTATGCTATCCCCATCATTTTCCCATATTTTATGAATTTGAGTACTATGTCTTAAATCTTTAAAATCTTTGATTTCTTACCTAAGAAATCTATGATATGGGGTCCATTCTAATATTGGGTCCAAATCAATTAAAATCATGTTAAATGTTAATCATATTCATTATCACGAACTTAATCAAAGATGTACAAGTAACAGAAAAACCCTCCTTGTTAATATGACAGTTAATCACCTCACTAAACCCTAACCTAATACTGATAAAAAGGATGTGAATTGATTTAATTGGCTGTTGGAATTCGATTTTGGTAAGTTTCTTTCCACATGCTATAATTCAGTTGGACTGTCTATTTTTGGCATTGAAATTAAAATATTTTGGGAACCTATAAGTTTGCCTCTTTTTCAAGAAAAGGTATTGAATTGAAACAATGGACATTCTTAGTTGAGTTTAGGAGTAATAATTATTGCAGCAAGAATCAGTCTTAAGATGTAATAAAAATTATTATATTGTACAAAGGGTTTATTTTGTCCATATTTACTTAAGTTTAATTATTAAGATTTGAATCTTTTTTCAAAGATTTTAGACAACGTATTTGTCCTTTTCCATGGATTGGACAGACTCTCACTTCTTTTTTTTTTTTTTGTCATTTTCTTTTTAATTTTCCAATAACTGTTTGGGTAAATTACCTGTATGTGAAAACTAATTAATCATTCGCTATAAATGGTCTTTCCCCGATGCTTTTTCATAAACGAAATAAGATTTATTAATGTTTTATGTCAATACATATTATTATTAAGGTATTCGGTTCATACGAAAAAATATACATTTTTTAATATTCATAGCGCGTTTTTCCTATCATAGTTATTGAAAATTGAATAAAACATTGAAAGAAAGGAAGTAAGAAATAAATATTTTTCCCTTTATACACGTGAAATTTCACAAATGACCGTAATTTGCATCTTCAAAATTGTTTTTATCTTATTATCTTCACATTTTTAAGGTTTTATTAAGGAATGTTTTTGCTACAAAAAAACAATTAATAAACAACAATTTCAAATTCGTTGACTAATAACTTTGTTTTTTCTTATTTGGTTTGAGAATCATTATAAGCAAATAATACACTTTTTCTTATAGGAGCAAAGTATTTTAAAGCTGGAATATAAATAATATTGCCCACTTGTGTTTAATATAGTTTCTAATAAAACAAATTTTTTTCATTAAAAATGGCAAATTTAGGAGGTGTTTCTCCAAACTTATGACTTGTGACTTATAACTTAAAAGTGTTTTTTAAACTTTTAAGGAGGTTAAAAATAAGTAGTTAAGTGTTTCTGTAAAACGATTTTTAAGTCATTAAAAATGTTTCTCAAAATTGAATTTTAAATCACTTTTTAGTTATTGAATCTTAAAAAGACTATAAAGTATATGTTTTATAAAACAGCATTTGG
>CATIWQ010451192.1:0-17124 GCA_949673415.1 Euphorbia schlechtendalii | reverse complement strand
AATAGAGGAAGAAGATGAAGACGAAGAAGCTCCGAAAGATTGGAAGGCTAGCATGCAACTTAAGTTGGATAATTTCCAAGCAGAACTTGGAGTTATGAAGAAAGACATGAAGATTCTAAAGAAAAGTAATAAGTCGATGCTTCAAAAATACTTTCATTCTTTAGAAAGCAAAATTGTCAATTCACTCCTTGTCCACCAGATTCTCCTTCACAATAACGGGTTAATTTATTTTTCTTACTTTATCTTTTCTTTCAATAATTTTTAGACTAGTTTTACTTCTTAGTGTTGATTTTTATTAAATGTCTCACAATGATGACATTGTGTTCTTTAAGTGTGGGGGGGCATTTGTTAAAATCCAAAAAATGAATAAAATTAAAAAATCGAAGAACTTGAAAATTTTTGTTGATTTTTGTGCAAATTATACATTATCATTTCTTATACATTACTAACAATTGTCCAAGGTTATTGTGAGTATTAGGTATTACAAGTTTGATGTTAGTGCAAAAATTGAGCGCATGTTGAATTTGAGCGTTAGTAGCACAACATTTTCCAAATTGGCAAGGATGAGTGGTGAGTAACATTCGAGAGCAAAATTCCAAGTAAGTTTTGATTTATATTTCGATAGAACATGAATTAGTATAAGTTATATAGTTTTAGTTTAATGATTTCGATAAGTTTAAGTGGAGTAATATCTAATGGTATTCTTACTATGAGTTTTATATGCAAATCTCGAATAAGTCCTATAAGTGTTGAGTGTGTTTAAAGTGTAGGGAAACTATAGCCATAATACTTTGAAATTGATCAATAAAGGATGATGGTATTAATGAAAAATCAAAAGAAAGAGAGGATAAACAATGAGTTATGCAAAAGGTGATTAATGGTACGGAACAGAAACTGCAACCATTCATTGAGTGAAAAAAAGAAAAGAAAGCATAGTACGAAAAATGGGTGCAAAGTACAAAGTACTTCAAAAACATATGCTTAAAAGAAAAAAATGAGAGAGTGGTATGGAGCACAAAATGCAACAACTGAAAAAAGGGGAGAGTGGTATGGAGTATAAAATGCAACCACTAAGAGTGTTTTAGCATCCTAGGTTACCTAAAAATGCCTTGAGAGAAATTAATCAAAGTGTGCTTTCTTTGTCCTTTATACTTTATACTGTGCTTAAGAGAAGGTAATCTTTGAGTATGCATATAACGCTTATATGAAGATGCGATTCGGTTGACTCTCCATTAAGAACAAAGGTATGCAACTGAGCTATATAAATTGCACATTACTAATTTGTGGGAAATTTCGAACTTCTTCTTGAAATCTTTTGCATCGTGGAATGTGCTACTCACTGCAATAATCTTTCGCCAAATAAGGAACGAACATTTCTACCAAATTTATACACTTCTGTTGAATTTACCTTGAGGACAAGGCAAAAGTTAAGTGTGGGGGTATGATAAGTGTGGGGGTATAATTACACTTATTATCACATAAATTTTATACAATAAACACTGTAGTTTTAGTCATTTTTATACTTCATATAAAAGATTTCACGTGGTATGTAGTTTTTTTATACAAATGCAGATACTAGGTAAATCTTGGGAGTAAAATGATCAAAAGTGGAATTCTATGAAAAAATAGTGAAAAAGGTGCAAAAAGATGCGTGGAACTTGAAGATTTGGCTTGGGATTGAAGCTGTCGAAGATCGGTGAAGTTACAAGAAGAATTCTGAGTAAAACTCAATTAACGATCGTGACAATCATTCGCGGTCATGACTTGTTTACTTCAGAAGAAGAAGATTGCCAATCAAAGATTCACGGTCGCGACATGTATATCACGGTCGTGACATGGACGGTTTTCTGGTATTATATTTTTAACTAACAACCGCCAGATAAGCATGATCAACCGCCATCAACTGCCATCAACTACCAATGAATAGACGCCTACCAGGAGTCAACCAATCATGAAAAGGTGCCTATCCATTATGGATTATATCAAAGCTTCTCAACCAATCACAATGAAGAGATTCAATCTTTTACCAATGGACACAAACCTTCGTTTGGATAGACACAACCCTTCGAACTCTAAAAATAGGGCTCCATTCCATCACAATTTCATGCACAACCAGAAAGGAAAAATATTAGAGTGCAATTAGAGAGAGATTTAGTGTGTGTGTGTGTGTGTATAGATATAGAGTCGCTACGTTCTTAAGTGTTAGTGAGAAAATGTTTATGTGATTCGAATCCTTGTTTCTATCACTAAATTTCTCTATATTCTCCAGCGATTGTTGTATAAGTGTACTTGCAATTCACTTATCAATAAAAGTTTTCATTCTTCAATATTAGTTTGTTCGATATTTGGAAAGAATAGCATCCTAGCGGAGGTTCTGTACGAGCCGAGACCGAAATCAAAGCAAACGCAGAAATTGCGGGAATTGACGACTCCCATTAAAGAGTGGATACGGTTTGATCAACTTTAGCTTTCACTTGCATACCTTACAACTTTGTACACACGTAGCACTATGAAAAGTATAAATATCCCTAGTCATAGTTTAATTTGAGACCGGACATCAATGAAGTGGACAGACTAGCATTTGTAATCATACTCCATGGATTTGATCCAAGCAGCCGATCTCATGAGTTGAAGGTGGTACCTTGAGTTAACACATCGATCTATTCGGTAATACATTGGAGAACGTTATAAGATAAACACTCGGAAATAACTATATCCATGTGTAGGTGTCATGTCTTATTGCACTAGCAGTACGAGTATTCTCAGACCTAAGATATTGGTTACCTTTTACCGGAGTTGCTATACATTAGGTAATACTTATTCATACCCTACTGATAAGGATATATGGGTGATTACTATTATAGTAATGATCATTCGTTGGTAAATCTAGTAGTCAAGATGAGATCCATCGATTTTGATATAATGATATAATGGGAGTTGTACTTTAAGGCCTCTTGTTGAAGTGATACACTCATAAACCATTAATTAGAGTATAAGAATTATTGAATGGGTTTCTAGTCAATCTCAATACATAAAGGCGAGTGGTGTTCTTCGTGAACAAGTTTAATTCTAGGATAGCAATGACCATTACATGAGTTAACACTTAATCCGAAATCAATAAATTAGATGGTACTTAACCTGATGGAAGGAGAGTATTATACTAGTTACTACTGTAAAATCAGATCAAGTCAAGAGCACCTGATGTTTAATCATCTTGAGTTTTCGGATTCCATATCGATTTGGAACACTTAGCCTAAAAGTTCCCAGATAAGAAACATGTTGAGGATAACCTCTAGTAGCTCTATACTTTAAAACCTATTAGGTGCCTTCACCATACTGAATAAAGGACTTATAGACGGGGCCTATACTAAGAATAAAAGGGGAAGTAAAACTCATTTATTATGGACCATTATTTGTTTCGACCAAATATTTTTAAAGAGGATTTGAAAAAAATTGCATGGGGAGGAGCAAGGGAATTTTTTCGATTGCAAGTGGGTCCTGCGTACACAGGTTGTTCTTGGGAGGGTCTGTGTGGCAGGATCACGAACATAAATTGCTTGTGGACCGCCTAAATGCATTAGCACAAGGCTAAATGTGATAATGGGATTTTGTACTAGCTGCTGCGTTCGATGATGATGGCTTTTTGGAATTTTATCATTGAATCACACAATTCTCAATTATCTAGATGCCTTCAAATGTGAGTGTTCTCGTCTCTAAATTTAAAAGGACTTTTAATAAAATTAATTAATTTTTCTTTTTAGTTCAAAAAATGTAATTAAAATACAAAAAATATAAAATACACAAAAGTACAAAAAAATATGAAAAATAGCAGAATATCGGGACCGGGGACCGACTTCGCCAGAATTCTCTCGCTAGAAGTTATAGCGAGCCTTGTTAGAATTCTGACGAGCTCATCGGAATTTTTTGGTGTTTTCTGGATTAGCGAGATTTTTCCTATAAATACTCAGGAATTTCGTGTATTTCAGACCGGAAATTTACAACAGAAAAATACAAAACTCTAAACGCTCTGATCTTCTACCTTTTCTTGAATTAAAATACACTTTTTCATTCGAAATTTTCTACAAACACCAAAAACTCAAAAGACAATGAAGACTACTCCTAAAGATCATGGGGTATTTCGAAGTGGATTCGCTCCATAAGGGTAAGCCTCTGAGTTCTTAGAGCTGCTAGTTTGTACTTATTTTTTTCTTTTCCACTTTATTTTACTTGTGGACCTAGGTAATATTTCACTTTATTTTTATTATGTAAATATTTTTTTATCATTCTTCTACTTCTTATTATTTTATTTAATGGAGATATATGTTAGAATACCCCCACGAAGGGAATGAATTCCATTCTTGGATAACAGCCCTTACACCTTTGCACATTTACGAAAATACGGTTTTCTGTAGATGTAATATAATTTGATCCAATAAAAAATAAGCAACTTATCTCGAACCCAAATCTCTATATCTTTGTGGGCCGTCCCTTGGACATTAAGCCTCACAGGACTTTAATTCCTGGAAGAGCTAATCCAGCTGGCGACTCAATACTAAGAGATGGCAGATTCGGGTTTACCAAATCTAAAAATGTTTTCGCTTTCTCTTTCAAATATTTCGGGTCCATGACCCAGTAATTTATTTTATTTTCAACTTTAAAACACCCCGGTGGACCGCGCCTCTCATATTCGTGCTCTTTCGACCCATCGCTCCCTGTCGCTCGCTGACAATGGTTTTTTCAAAGATTTTAGATTTTGGATAAGTGCCAAAAATTATTAATCACATTATTTCGTATTCTCTTAATTATGACATAATCCTAATAATGCATTGCAATAGAAGGGATTAGCCCGTAAGTCTAACGTACCCCTATTGCCATGAAGCCTTCTCTTGTACTAATCTGCCTCCTTGAGGAAAGATAGTACTTGAGCGGGTGGAGCACTTGTTGCCATATCGCATATACCTCCCTCGTTAGAACCCATTTAGGGAGAGGTTTTGAGTGTATTTTAGTGCAACACAAACCTTCTACATCAACAACCCATTTACAAACCTCATTGTAAATAAGCCATATGCATTTTCCCTAAGGTGTTACCCAACAAACGACCATGCATTATATTTTTCTTGCAGGTGCACTCCTTAGTATCCTCATGGTACTAAGATGAACTAAACCTAGGATAGAGACTAGCCAATAACCCTACGCGCAGGAGTTATATTGTTGAAAGTGGGATATTATGTGCTATCTGTTTACTGCTTTTTGATTCATCATGCATTGTACAATCATGCCATGCTAACCACGAATCTTAATGCAGACACTTGAACGCACACACTCATGATATTAAAAAAAATGAACATGTCATGTTACCATCAACACGATGCCGATTTGGTGTCACTCATACTTAGGATTTAGTTGACACTCGAGATCGAGTCACCCTAGGATAACAGGAAACCAATTAGAATCATGTAACATCACTTACCCATTTTTTAGCGTGATGTCACATGATGTTCGACTCTAAAGATAAACCTACCTAAATTTTTGCTTGATGCCCACTTGTCATCCGATTCACAGCCCTTCCAAGGTGATTATATACACCAAAAGCCTAAACTAGGAAAAACACATTAAAGGATTATCCCAGTTGATGTCCTAATCTAAGTCCACATGGGACGAACTTACTTCAGAAATATACCTTACCCTTATTCGGGGTGTACACTCACCCGAACTATCCACCCACTAAGGGTAATAATTCATTCATCACCGAATACCTTTCTTATAATGATGCTCACATCAGCATCCGTGAATCTGCACCAAATGGGAAAAAGAACCAAAACATTCATTAAAATGCTACAGACAGTAGTTATTTTCTTGCATTTTCAAACTACTTTTCATAAGGGTATGTCACACCGCTTACCCAAAAATAATTGGACATCTTCACGAGATCTTGCCATATCACCATATATCAAATTATTGACGTATTTCCACATGGGTAATTAGGTCACTTCATCACATCATTCCTATCACACTACCCCATGGGTAGAGTGCAAATCTCGAATTCACTGAACTTAGACTCACTCATTCCTATCACCTGGACTAACTGATAAGTTTAAAATTACAGTTATTATCATGATATTTTCATTCATAAAAAATGTGGTTTAGAGTCATTTTATACTTCATATAAAAGATTTCACATGGTATGTAGTTATTTTTTATGCAAGTGCAGAATCTAGGTGAATCTTGGGAATAAAATAATCAAGGATGGAATTTTATGTAGAAAGAGTGAAAAAGGTGCAAAAAGATGCATGGATTATAAGGATTTGGCTTAGGATCGAAGTTGTCAAAGATCAGCAAAGTTGCAAAGCAGAATTATGAAGAAAAGCATTGTTCACGATCATGACACCCATTCACGATTGTGACTTGTCACCCTTCATAAACAGAAAGTTGCTAACCATTATTCATGATCGTAACATGTAATTCGCAGTAGCGACTTCTGATGGTTGTTGGTTATATCTTTTCAACTACTAACCACTGGATAAGTACGATCAGCCGCCATCAATTGCCAGACGAAAAGACAGCTTTTGGAAGTTGTCCAATCAGAAAAAGGTGCCATTCCATATTGGATAAGGATAAAAATTTGCATCCAATCACAATGAAGTGATGCAACCCTTGGCCAATTGACATGACTCCTCGTTTGGATAGATGCAACCCTTCACACACTATAAATAGGGTTCAATACCAACCATTTTCGTGGGGTGTTGAATGGGCATGACATATAGTAGACGTGTATGCATAGATAGAGAGTGAAAATTATCTAGATTTCGCTACTTTCAAAGTGTTAGTGAGAAAAATGTATAAGTGATTCAATTCTTATTTCGATCACTAGATTTCTCCACAAATTTGAGTGATTGTTATATGAGGGTAATTACAAAGCACATATCAATAAAAGTTTATGTTCTTCAACATTCATTTATTTGATATTCACAAAGAATGACATCCTAGCGGAGGTTTTGTATGAGTCGAGAACGAATTCAAAGTAGACACAGGAATAGCGAGAATTGACCACTCCCATTAAAGAGTGGATACGGTTTGATCAACTTTAGCTTTCACTTGCATACCTTGCATCTGTACTTTGTTTTCTACGTATACTTTCTATTTTGAAGTTTATGATATGTCTATGTGTTATAATGAGTATTTCATCTTGAATCATTTATATTAATCAAGTTATATGCTTTTGAGTTGACTTTAAGAGTGATTTCAGGGTTAACAAGATTGTGTATAATCACTATATCTATGACTATAACGCTGGTTAGTGATATAACATTTTTGGGGTGGGAACTTGCTAAATATGGCTATGTGAGAGTGACCCGTACTATGGATAATACTATTGTTATCCATGTTTTTATAAATGTCATAATTCGTTTACCCTATATTTAGAAAAGTCATTTCATGTGTTGCTCTATGGTGAATTGTTGAATATTTGGGCGTTTAGAACTGTGTTTGTTGAAGTTAGCTAGTGTACAAATTATTCTTGATAATTTTGTATGTTTTTCTCTACTATACTTTTCTTAGGGATTATTTATATAGTTTACATCTCCTCTACTCTATTTATGCATCTGCCTATTCATCAGTCTATCATCCAAACCGTCCAACACAAATTATCTTATTTCTTTTGGTCCGTAACTCTAGTCGGTCCTTAGAACCGAATTCCTTCCCTATGGGATCAATATCTTTTAAAACTACATCGTAACTATATACTTGCAATGGTCATCATTTTTCTATTTGATAAGCGGTACTAAGAACACTTGTTCATATTTAGAACTTTTAACTTATCAATAGAGAAGTGGGGGACAAGGTTTTTGGCACCTTTTCCAAATATAAGCCTATTGGAATGGGTATAGTCAAAATCTTACGAACAAGTTTTTTTGTATCGTTGCCTAGGAAGGCAAGTGCATTCTAGAGATCAAATGGCCAGAGAACGGGCAATTATATTTAGTTATTAATAGATTAATTTATTTTTATTCTTATTTTTATTTTTAATTTTAAGTTTTTAAATTTTGTTATTAACATATTTTTCTTGCTGATTCATTGAGTTTTCTTTCTAGCATGTGCATGCCAAGTACGTGTAGTTCGAGAGAAAGTTTGGAGTCTTTCAAATCAGAAATAGAACTATTTGGTAGGAGAAGAAAACGGATAAATAAGAGACAAAGAAGAAGGATGGCTGAAGAAGAACAATAAAATGTGGATCAACCTCAACCAAGGCTCATGGATCATGTCATTCCGACCATCAATGGTAACAATCAAGGAATTGCTGGACCACCCATTGATGCAAATCAGTTTGAAATCAAACAAGCATTACCTCAAATGATCAGCAATAATGTGCAATACTATGGTCTACCCAATGAAAATCCAAATGCTCACATTGCAAACTTTCTAGAAGTTTGTGATACTTTCAAAATGCCCAATGTTCCAGATGAAGCAGTTAAACTTCACTTATTTCCATTTACACTCCATGATAAAGCAGAAGTTTGGTTGAATTCATTACCCCCAAATTCAATCACCACTTGGAATCAATTAGCCCAAGCCTTTCTAAATAAATATTTCCCTTTAGCCAAAACCGCAAGACTTATTAAAGAAGTAACTTCATTTACTTAGAAGGATAGTGAATCCTTGTACGAAGCTTGGGAAGATTATAAGGAACTTCAGCGAGTTTTTTACCCCAGAATGTGATTCTTCAAACTTTCTATAATCGAATAAATCATGCAACAAGAGAAGTGATTGATACTATGGCTGCGAGATCTCTTATGAAGAAAACTAGTCAAGAAGCCTCTGATCTTTTGGAAGATATGGCATATAACAATAGTATGTAGCTAGTGGAGAGAGCATAAGTAAGTACTACTAATCCTACTCATTCGCATGCTACATCTACATCTTCTAGTTCAGTTAAAAAGGTCAATGAATTAGACACTATTTCTGTCATGCAAGCATAAATATCTGCATTATGTCATAAGATTGATAATATGCATATAAGTAAGAGTAACCCTTTGACATGTGAAAATTGTGGCCAAAGAGGACACACTGCTTTTGAGCGAAACTTTAACCCATGTATAAGGGAGTAACTAAGTTATGTTCAAAGTCAATGGAATTCTTATAGCGATAATGGAAATAATTATAGGAGTTCTAATTGGAAGTATGATGATAATCAACAAAAGAATTATCAAGGTAATGATAGAATAGGAGTTAACAAGAAAGACAAATTTTTTGAGGGAGTTTGTAATAAGTAATCAGAATTTGAGGAATGTTATGAGAAGTTAGAAAATAAGATGGATCGGATATTTAAGAATCAAATCATCTTCAATTCATAATTTGGAAATACAAGTTGGTCAATTAGCGAGTGCTATTCCATTTAGAGGAAAAGGCAATTTACCTAGTAACATAGAAGGAACTCCTAAGGAAAATGTGCATGCTATATATAGCCCTTCGTAGTGGTAAATTACTAGATAAATTAGATCCTTCGGGTATGCTTATGAATGATGTTGTTGAAGTACTGGATGATTATCTGAGTAAATCCAATGATAAAGTAGGAGTGGATGAACAACTTAATTCTAGAAAAGTTAAACCCCCTCAACCACCATTTCCACAAAGAATGAAGAAGAATGAGGATAAATAATTCATCGAGTTCATCAACAAACTTAAAGATCTGGAAATCAATCTTTCATTCATTGAAGCCATTACACAAATTCCAAACTACGGTAATTTTATTAAAGAACTTCTATCTCAAAAGCGTAGTTTAGAAGGAATATCAAAAGTGTCTTTAATTTAACATTGTAGCAAAATAATAGATGCTACAATGCCCACTAAACATAAAGATCCACGAAGTTTCATAATACCGTGTAAACTTTGAAACATTTCATTTCCAAAATGTTTATGTGATCTTGGGTCTAGTATAAATCTTACGCTTTTATCAATCTTCAAAGAGTTGAAGCTCGATGATGAAGTTAAAAGGACAAATGTGGTTTTGCAATTTGCTAACCAGTCTATTAAATGTCCTTATGGCATAATCGAAGATGTACTAGTTAAGGTGGATAAATTTTTTTTCCAACAAACTTTGTTGTGCTAGATTTTGCATATGATGAAAGATGTCCTATCATTTTAGGAAGATCTTTTATGCATACTGGCAAAGCATTGATAGATGTATCGGAAAGCAAAATTAAGTTAAGTATAGGTGACGATAGTATTGAATTTAACATGGATAAGGCTGATAAATATCTAATGGATGAAGATATATGCTTGATACTTGACTTTACTGATGCTTGCATTAAAGAATTTGTTAAGTTAGATTTCATCCATGAATATGAAGTCAAGGGGTTGGGAAACACCATTGGCACTTAAAACTCTTATCTTGTCCAATTCATATACAGTATTATATAGTAGTATGTTTTTATTATTTGTGTGCATTTTAAGTTAGTGTGGTTTTAGAAATAAAAGCAAAGTGAAAAAGTTTTTGGATTTTGAACATTTCACGATCGCGACTTATGTCACACTCATGAATTAAGTTGACAAAACATTTTATTTCTGTATGGAGAAAGTCACGAACACGACTATCTTTCACGATCGTGACAAGTGCAATTTCATAGCAGTTATTGCTGTAACAACTCTATTTCTAACGGTTACAAATCAAATATATCCATTGAAACAGTAATAATTACCCTATTTCCTATATATATACCTACTTTCCTAGTTTATTTTCACAATCAATCAATCAATCTCTTTTACAAACTCAATCTTTTGCAAAGCAAATTTTCTTTGTTTTCCAAAAATCAAAACAAAATCCTTCTTTCAAACTCTTGAATTCAATTTCAATGGCTCCAAAGAAATCAATAGCAACCAAGGGAAAGAACAAATTGGTTAACCAACATACCAAGTATGGATTCCCTTTTCTAATATATGGTGAAGAAGAAGTTGAAAGATACATGAGGATCAAGAAGTTTGAATCCCAAGGTACACTCTTCTATGATCCTACTTTTGCAATTGATGCTGGAATTCATACAGAAGTAGAGGAGTACTTTTCGCTATTTGGATTGGAAAAATTTGTGAATATGCATTTTCCATTTAATGAGGGATGGGTCCTCGAGTGTTTGGTTATTGTTACGGAAGATGGGAACTTTTTGAAAAGGAAATTTAGGAATGATGGAGAAGAATATAAGTTTACCTTAATGGATTAAGTGGTTTGGTTTAGGAGAAACCTATGAAGAAATAGAAAAGGAAGAAGATTATGATTTAACGAGTGTTTGGACTGAGTTAACGGGATTGGATCGATACGATGTCAAAAACTCATCCAACAATAATGTTCGAAGCAACAATCTTCCTTACCTTCACAAGTTTATATCTCAAAGTCTTTTCTTCCAACACGAAACACCAAAGTGTCGATGAAAGATTTGGTTTTTTTGGAGTGCGCCGTTTCGCAATTAAGGCCAAAGTTTCCAATGTACATGTTGGAATCCATCACTAGTCTTACTACACATAAAAAGGCTAGAGTTGAAGGTGTAAATACAATCTCTGGAATTATATTGGGAGCGAAGAACCAAGTACCATACCAATATAGTCCAAGAGAGAAATTTAACTTTATGGGAGGAGTATACATGAAGAGAGAAGGATTGGTCAAACAAGATGAAGGAAAATTTACGTTTCTACCATATGGAGTAAGGGTTAGGAAGCTGAGAACGATAAAAGGATCTACTTCTTCAAGAAAAACAATACGATGAAGACATTGAAGAAGTTCAAATCGGAAGTAGTGAAACAAGATAAACTTCCAGGAGTACATATGCCAATGAAGATAATTGGAGAGGAAAGTTCATCAATAATGTCAATAAAGCTTGTCTTGATATCTCTTCTATACAACAAGATGTTCGTCAACTTACACAATCCAACATTTCTTTGAACCGTAAGTTGAATTCATACTTTAGAATGAAGAATATGGATATCTCACCTAGTCCTCTAGGTTCAAGTTCGGATGATTGAAAACGGGTTTAATTTCTTTTTCTTTTTATTTTCTTTTCATTTTTCTAATTTTTTTTCATATTTAGTAAAGTCTCTCACAATGAGGCCTTTGTGTTCTTTAGTGTGGGGGAGGGCATTTGTAAAAATCCAAAAAAAATCAAATAAATTAAAAAAATTGAAGAATGTGAAAATTTTTCTTGATTTTGTGCTATTTATACATTATCCATACCTATACTATACTAACATATGTTCCAAGGTTATTATGAGTGTTAGGTATTACAAGTTTGATGCTAGTGCAAATTTCGAATAAAAATTTTTTTTCGAGTTTGAGCGCATGTTGAGAGTGTGAGTGCTTCATAGCACAACATTTAGCATTTGGCAAGGATGAGTTGTGAGTAACATTCAAAAGCAACATTCCAAGTAAGTTTTGATATATATTTCAATGAAACATGAATTAGTATAAGTTATATAGTTTTAGTTTAATGCTACAGATAAGTTTTAAGTGGAGTAATATCTAGTAGTGTTCTTAGTGTGAGTTTTATATGCTATTCTCGAATACGTTTTATAAGTATTGAGTGTGTCTAAAGTGTTGGGAAACTATAACCATAATACTTTGAAGGTGATCAATAAAGGATGAGGTATTAAGAGAGAAAAATCAAAAGAAAGAGAGGATAACTAATGAGTTATGTAAAAGGTGAGGAATGGTACGGAGCAGAAACTACAACCATTCAATGAGTGAAAAAAGAAAAAGTAGCATAGCATGAAAAATAGGTGCAAAGTATAAATCTGTACTTTAAAAACATATGCTTAAAAGAAAAAAAAAGAGAGAAAGTGGTATGGAGCATAAAATGCAACCACTAAAAGAAGGGGGGGTGGTAAGGAGCATAAAATGCAACCACTAAGTGTGTTTAGCATCCTAGGTTACCTAAAAATGCCTTGAGATCAATCTTTCCAAAGTGTGCTCCTTTTGTCCTTTATACTTTATACTATACTTAAGAGAAGGAAATATTCGAGCAAGCGTATAACGCTTATATGAAGACGCAATTCGGTTGACCCTCCATTAAGAGCAAAGGTATGCAATTGAACTATATAAATTGCACATTACTAATTTGTGTGAAATTTTGAACTTTTAGTTGAACTTTATGCAATGTGGGAATGTGGTACTCACTACGATAGTCTTTTGCCAAATGAGGTACGAACTTGAATTACTATTTTAAACACTTCTGTTGTGTTTACCTTTAGGACAAGGCAAAAGTTAAGTGTGGGGTGTGATAAGTGTATGATTACACTTATTATCATGATATTTTTACTTATAAAATGATATGGTTTAAAGTCATTTTATACTTCATATAAAAGATTTCACATAATATGTAGTTGTTTTTTATACATGTGCAGAAACTAGGTGAATCTTGGGAGTGAAATGATCAAAGATGGAATTCTATGTAAAAAGAGTGAAAAAAGATGCGTGGAACAAAAGGAATTGGCCTAGGATCGAAATTGTCAAAGATTGGCAAAGTTGTAAACAAAATTCATGAAGAAAAACACATGTCACGATCATGACACCCATTCATGGTCGCGACTTGTCATCTTTCATAAATAGAAAGTTACCAACTATTGTTCACGATTGTGACATGTAATCGCGCTCGCGACTTGTGACGGTTTTTGGTCAACTCTTCTCAACTTTCAACCGCCATCAACTGTTAGATGAAAAGACACCTCCTGGAAGCAATCCAATCATGAAAAGGTGCCTTTCCATTGAAGTTGAGGATGAAACCTTGCATCCAATAACATTGAAGTAATGCAACCCTTCGCCAATAGACACGACTCTTCATTTGGATAGAAGTAACCCTTCGCACTCTATAAATAGAGTCCAAATCCAACCATTTTCGTGGATGATGGGGCTGGAATGCATGGTAGTGTGTGTAACGTGTATGCATAGATAGAGAGTGAAAATTGTATAGATTTCCCTACGTTCAAAGTGTTAGTGAGAAATATGTAAAACTGATTCAATTCTTATTTCGATTACTAGATTTCTCCACAAATTCGAGCGATTGTTGTATGAGTGTAATTGCAAAGGACTTATCAATAAAAGTTTATGTTCTTCAACATTCATTTATTCGACATTCATAAAGAATAGCATCCTAATGAAGGTTCTATACGAGTCGAGACCAAATTCAAAGTAGACATAGGAATTGCAAGAATTGACGACTCCCATGAAAGAGTGGATACGGTTTGATCAACTTTAGCTTTCACTTGCATACCTTACAACTTTACTTCGTTTCCTGCTTATACTTTTTATTTCGAAGTTTATGATATGTCTAGTGTCATAACGAGTATTTCATTTTGCGTCATTTATATTAATCAAGTTATATGCTTTTGAGTTAACTTTAAGAGTGATTTCGGGGTTAACAAGATTGTGTATAATCACTGGGTCTGTGATTATAACGCTGTTTAGTAAGCCAACATTTTTAGAGTGGTAACTTGCTAAATATGGCTATGTGAGAGCGACCCGTACTAAGTATAGTATTAATGTTATCCAGGTTCTTATAAGTGTCATAATTCGTTTACCCTAGATTTAAAAAAGGCATTTCATGTGTTTCTCTACGGTGAATTATTGAATATTTGTGCGTCTAGAACCATATTTGTTGAAGCTATCTAGTGTTTGAAATATTCTTGATGACTTTGCATGTTTTTCATTACTAAACTTGTTCTTACAGAATATCTATATAGTTTACAGCTTCTCTAATTTTCATACATCTATCCATTCATCCATCATTCTAACCCTCCAATATAAATTATCTTATTTTCTTTTGTTCCGCAACTCTAGTTGGTCCTTAAAACCGAATTCCTTCCCTGTGGGATCGATATCTTTTAAAACTACATCGAAACTGTATACTTGCAGTGGTCACCATTTTTCTATTTTGATAAGTGGTACTGACAACACATGTTTGTATTTTGAACTTTTAACTTATCAGTAGAGGAGTGAGGAACAAGGTTTTTAGCTTCATTATAGAATATAAGCCCTCAGAGTCAGTAGAGTCCAAAACTTGTGATAAAATTTTTGGCGTTGTTCTTGGGGAAAGGCATGTGCATTTTTAGAGATCAAATTGCTGGAATCTACGGTACATTTTCTTTATTTGTTTCTTTCTTAAACTGTATAATTGTTAATCCTAACTTAGATGTGAAAAGAAAATGAAATATTCATCTTGGAGGTGATACATCATATTATTACGTTTGAATTCTCAATAAATAGAAGATATTCTTCTATTTTTCCTTTTCACGTTCACGACCCCATTCGTGCTCATGAATCCCTTCGAAAAACTTTCTGTTTCTCAAACTCTGTAAGTCACGATCATGACTTGAGAGATAACTACAGCAGTTTAGCATTTATTCGATAGTTATTCCCTAACCCCTATAAAATTGATGTGCCAATACTCATTAAATTCTCACTTCTACAATCTGAATTTCTACCTTTCAAAGCACAAATCTATTCCAGATCTGAAAATACTTCATTTCTTTCAAACTTTTCTTTCATTTACAATGGTTATCGCAAACAAATCCAACCTAGTTCCGCCAACAAATCTACAGGAATGGTACGAGGCTCCATTCCCAATCCATTCTAGAGAAGAAGGGGATCATTTTGAAGTCATTAAGGAGGCTGAATATAAGAGATCCTATACCATCCATAGGAATAGCTTCATCAACCTTGGTGTTTATGACAAAGTTATGTATTATCTGAGGATCCTTAACTTTGTCATTTACTCAAATATGACTCTAGGTAACAGTGTGGACAACTGTATGGAAATGTTGGTCACATTGGTATAGAAGAATGACAGGAAGAACTGCTTAGTCTATCATCATCATGGGAAAGAGTATAAGTTGATAACGAAAGTGCTAGAAAAGTATATGGGATTTTTGAAGGATTGCTATAACAAGATGCTTCCTAGATGGGATCCCTTACCAACATGGAATCACCTGATTGGCCAAACCGAGTTCAAACAAGAATCTACCTATAGCCGATGGATTCGTGACCCTTGTTTACTTGCGTTACACTTTTACTTAAGTGGAGCGTTGTTTGACAAGTCAACTTTTGATTTAATCATTCCTGAAGAATTGTTTGTGTTGGAAGCAATTTGGGATGGCACACCTGTCGATGTTTCAGGGATAATGATGGAGACACTTATGTCTACTACACAACATCTCAGAATGACTGAAGATGGGTGTCTAACGATGGTAAATTTATTGGACCAGATTGGGAGAATTCCCTACGCCATCGAAGTCTTTACTAATGAAGATGAGATTCTGGTATTAACTACAAACATTTTCTTTGAGTATGGATTTCTGGTCAGGTGCATCGGGGTTGACAGAATCACCTTTGATTGGAAATCATGGGATGATAGAGTGGAAGCTGATAGATGACGAGAATGGGAAACACGAGGGAAGAAGAATGAAGTAAAACCAACCTCTGTGGAAGATTGAATGAACTTATGGAGGCGCAGATCTCATTTCATAGAAAAATCAACGATATTCATACTCTTATGTTTGATGTCGTGAGAGATCTATGGGAGTCCTACTATAAGATAGACTTAATGATAGAATCACTTCCCCCAACTGAATATCCCATTTTATTCATATTTAAGATTTTGTACAGTTTGATGTTTATTTGTTGTTTCTTGTTTATTTTCTTATCTATTCGTTTAATTGTGTTTGTCATATGTTGAATATGAATTAATATCTATTTTTTATTTAACATGTTTATTTTTCTAAGTTGTTTCTAGGAAAAGTCTAAAAATTGAAGAAATAGAAGAACTGAAGAAGTCATGACCGAGACTATAGATCGGGCCAGTGACATTATGTAGCAAAACCTTCTATTTCTATCGTGAGGAAAGTCACGATCGTGATAGGCTTTCCCGATCGCGACATGTGACCGAATATTACCATTATAGGTCTCGATTTAACATGCAACAGATGTCCGAAACTGCCAATAATGGCTAGTTGGAAGGATAAACGGCTATATTGACTATTTTGGCCAATTAGAGACCTTTTAGAACTCTATAAATAGGTCTAAGTTGAACCCTTAGCCACACAACTTCTACAAAGCTTACAAAAGTTCTGAAATTTTCATCTCAATTTTTCTTC
>CATIWQ010451170.1:0-12684 GCA_949673415.1 Euphorbia schlechtendalii | reverse complement strand
AGGACATCGAGAGAACCACATTAGTTAGAAAACCTGAAAAGGCTAATTGATGGCAAGAGTCAAATCATTTGAAACATTTATACCCCTGTTAAGTTCATCAATGAATTGTCATTTTTGCTGAATCTTTATGCATATGTTTATCTTGATTGCTTGCATGCCAATGGTGGAATGTCACAAAAAAAATTAAAAAAAAACTAAGTCTGCTAGATTGAAAACCTGAAAGTGTGCTCCAGGCAAAAATTAAGATGAGGTTTGATAGATTGAAAACCCGCAAGGGCGATCTATGCAGATATTAAAACCGACACCAAATTCATCATCTCCTCCTAGGAACGGTACGAGGCGTCATATACATTCAACACTTCAGGTAAATGGCTGCCAAGCGATCATCATCGATACAACGTGGGATCAATGGTTCATCCGGACTTTCCTAAAATTAGATCCAAGCTATGGACTAGAATCTGATTCAACAAACCCATGGTCGTTGCTTTGAGGGAGTCATCCATGGAATCCCTAATAAGACAAGTCATAGGGGCAACCATGCACCAACACGAGAGAAGGCTCTTCAACGAACAAAGCCCACGACACCTACAATAGACGAACATACATCATATGATAATTATTCATGCATAAAACCATGCATACATTACATTCACATCATGTCATTTACAGGTAAAGACAATGCCAAACTGGGTCAACACTATCCCGATAAACAAGAACCTCCACCTCCACATGGCCCACTTAAGCCTAAAGTCAACATTGCAACAAAAGCCTCCTACAACGAAGCGGTTCTCGGGACATCCCCAAATTTCTATTAAACTTATTTATTTATCATGTTTTAATTTTTGATTGAAGGGGAAAAATTTTTTGCTTCGCATAAACTCAATCAAATAATTAAATCATTCATCATAAAATGTATTAACATTATCTTTTCTTTGATTTGTTACAGGAAACAAGTCAACATCCTATTAAGGAAATTCAAAACATAACCGAAGAAGGAAGCGGTTATCTCGATGGCTGAAGAAAGAAACAGTCTCATGAAACAGTTGCCGACTACAATAGGATGCCGCAGGAAGAAATGGTCGACCCGTTCACAAGGGATATCAAGTACCTAAGGGATTCCGAAGTAAGAAATGGACAACCCTATGAAGACACAGCTCCAGAAAGTAAGGCTTATGTTATCACCAATTGGGAACAAGAAGTCACCAGCCGCACCGATCAGGTATATTCTCAATCCCTTTGCTCTTTTCATGTGATAATACTTGTTATACAACCAGCAATTATCACACGAGGGGCAGCTGTGAGCACGGGATTTTATACTAGCTCACGCGTTCAATGATGATGGCTTTTCGGGATACTTATCCTCGAATCACATGATTTTCGACCGTCTGATGATCTTCGTTTGGGAGTCTTCCTCGTGTTTGAATTTAAAAGGACTTTAATTTAGAAAATTAACTAAAAAATAATAAATAATAATAATAAATAAATAAATATGAAAATATACAAAAAATTCGAAAACGTCGCCAAGGGCACCGAGGACCCGCACAGCCGAAGGTGGGAGAGGCGAACCTTGCCAAAAGGCTTTGGCGAGGCATGGCCTCGCCAAAGGGGGCTTGGCAAGGCTCCCTTGGCAAGGCATCAGCCTCACCAAAAGACTTAGCGAGGCATGAGCCTCGCCAAGGTCCCGGTGAGGGGCCTACCGGAATTTTTTTCCGGCGAGACCCCTTGCCGAAAAAACTTACCCTTTTTTTGGATTTCTAGGATTTTTCTATAAATAGTCGAGTAATTTTCGATTATCGGGGGCCGAAAAATTCAAAGAAAAATTATTCCCTTCAGATAAAAAAAATACAAAAAAATATTTTCTTTTCTTCTAACTTTTTTTCTTGGATCCAAAACACTTTTGGATCCCAAATTTCTTCATTTTAAAATCAAACTTCTCTTCATCTATTTCTTAAAATTTCCTTAGATATTCTCAGGCCTAAAATAAATTTAGAACCCGAGTCTGATTATCTTTTTGGATAAATAAACACTTATTTTTCCACATTAAATCACAATAACTACAAAAACGAACGAGAAACGCTCCCGGGGATCGAACAGACTCGCCGAACTGGATTCATAGTAAAAGGGTAAAGCCTCTGAGTTCCTAGAGCTGCTTATTTCGTGCTCCTCTTCTTCTTTTTATTTTCTTTCAACATGTGAACCTAGGAATTATATTATTTTATTGTAAATATTGTAATTCTTTTCTTCTTCTTTTACTTCTTTTTTTATTTTTGAATTAGAATACCCCAACGAGGGGAATTAAAATTATTCCCGGATAACAGACCTCACCTTTTGCTATGCGATCATTTTCATTAACTAAAATTGACCAACCAATGTGCTAATAAAACGAACGGTTTTATTTAAATTAATAACTTTAAAATCGTCGATGTTTTTAATTAGGCCACGCGGGCCTCGCTAAAATCAAATCGAACATACGTGATATATCCCTTGTGCTAACCTTTGTGGATGCAGGTTAGATATATGTTTAGGTTTTAATTTTTTTTCTTCAGGTATTGCACATATTTTACGGAAAATGTAATTAATAGGGTAGCGGGCGGTTGCATTCCCTGATTTTTGAAAGCCTTGTAATTTTTATTTTCCGCATTTACTTTCCGCATTTACTTACGGTTTTGTGGATGGTTTATTTTTCTGCTTTGTGAATGATTTATTATTTCGCAATACGTGAATCATGCATAAAAATAAAAAAAATGATGACCTAAGTGCGAATATGCGCTATTAAAAGAAAACGGTTTTCTGTTAATGTAATTTAATGTGATCCAATGAGAAATAAGCAACTTATCCCGGACCCGAATCTCTATGTCTTGGTGGGCCGTACAGGACTCTAATTCCTGGAAAGAGCTAATCCAGGTGGCGACTCCACACTGAGAGATGGCGGATTTGGGTTCGAACGACCTTAAACATTTTTCACCTTTTTCTCTTTCAACCTTTTTCCCGGGTCCCAGACCCGGTGCTTTTCTCTTTTTTAAACACCCCGGTGGACCGCACCTATCATTTCGCGTGCTCTCAGCCCACCGCTCCGTGTCACCCGCTCACAGCTGTCAAACCAGAAAGTGAAGAGGAAGATGAGCCAGAGTTCGAGAAGAAAGCTAAGAAGGTTTTCATTAAACTGGTTGTGCCTTATCAAGAGGCAACATCGAGGACCAACTTTTCACCTTTCAGGAAAAATATTCTTGATCAAACCTTGCCCAGACTTATCTACATACCTTCCTTCGATACATACACGGGAAAATATGATCCAAATTACCACACTGATGACTTTAAGAATTGAATGGAAATGGCTGGAGCCACATTAGGCAGACCAGCGGCCCGGTGGTTCACTGCTCTTCCCCCTAATTCCATAGGGAGTTGGGACAAGCTTAGTGATGCATTCTGCAAACACTTTTTAGGCTCCGCCCTAACCGGATTGGTGACGAGGAGTCTACATGAAGTTGTACAAGGCCTAGAAGAAAGCCTTAACGCTTATTACAACCGCTTCAAAAAAAGCCTTCCTGTTAGTGCGAGATTTGGATTTCAGCACCGCCAAAGAGGCAATGTTGAAAGGTACACGGAGTAGAGATCTCAAAAATGCAATCCTTACCAGACATCCCAAAAGGCTCCAACAAATGCTTGGCATGGCCAAAGATTTAATCCTAGCAGATGAAATAAATTTCAACCGAAGGTGAGAAGGTTGGGGTAGAGAAGCAAAGAGAGAGGACAGACCCAAATTTGATAATAGAAGGTGAAAAGGTCGAGGCGGATCTAGTCGAGGCGGATATCTTGATCGAGAAGAAGACCACCCTAGGTTGAATACATCTTTGAGCCAGATACTAGTGGCAATCAAGAAGACCCCATAAATGAAGAACATCAGTTTCCCTAAAATTCTAGAAGGAATCTCCTCGGGGCGGGATTTGAATAAGTATTGTGATTATCACAGAGCTAAAGGTCATCACAAAAATGACTGCAGATCACTAGCTAACATAATACATGAGTTGATCAAAGCTAGGAAATTTAGCCAGTTCGTAAAAGGAATACTAAGAGACATGAAAGAAAGGAGGAAAGCGAAGATGAGAGAGAAGATGACTCGAATAAAAAGTCTAGCGAAATAAAAGGAATTATAATGGTGATTGCAGGCGGACCAGAATTTGAGTCGCCCAGAAAGAAAGCTAGAGGTTCATCTAGTAAAAAGAACAACTTCGAAGGCGAGGTGGAAATCCTGAAGCCATTCAGGAAAACTCACTAGTCGAAAATTAGCACGCCGATCCCATAGTCATCGAAGCAACAATGGAGAACTTCACAGTGAGAAGAATCCTTCTAGACACAAGCATCTCAATGAATATTGTCACCGAAAGCGTTATTGAGAAGTTGGGAGTACATCACTCTCAAATTCGAGCCGGATGCTCACCACTCATTGGGATTAATGGCCAACCCATACAATCTTTGGGTGAGGTTACTTTGGAAGTGGAAATGGGAAGCCTCAAGCATAAATTCCATGGGAAAGTAGAGTTCACCATCACTAACCTTTCAATGGGATTCAACGTCATATTGGGCAAGCCTTTCCAAACTGAAACCCGCATGCTCATCTCCTTGATGGACTTGGTATTTCACATACCAACTACAAAAGGGACCGCAGTAATAATAGGTAACCCCCTAAGTAGCTCAGGAGGCATACCTGGCCTTATTGAATAGAGAATCGCTCCTGGTGGAAGAGGAGTATGAGATAGACCGGTCGAAGAAAATCGAGGCGGTTGAGGAACTGGAAGAGCTTAAGGTTGGTCAGGAATGCACGCTTAAAATTGGGAAGAACCTCTGCAATGATGCAAAGGCAGAAATAATATGCTCCCTCACAAACCAACAACATGTTTTCTCATGGTCATCCGAAGACCTCGTAGGCGTCAAACCTGAGGTCATGCAACATAATCTGAACTTAAAACCAAGCACCGATCCAGTCATTCAAAAGAAGAGGAAGCATGCGTCCGAAAGGCAGAGGGCTATCGAAGAAGAGGTAGGCAAACTCTTAAAAGCTGGACACATTAGAGAGGTCCATTCTTCAAGTTGGCTATCCAATGTTGTATTGGTAAAAGAACCAAGCGGAGCTTACAAAATGTTTGTAGACTTCACTAATGTGAACAAAGCCACTCTAAAAGATGCTTACCCTCTCCCGAGTATGGATTAATTGGTGGATGCAACGGAAGGCTATGCAGTCTATTCATTGTTAGATGCCAAATGCGAATATAACCAAATACCCATGCACCCCATCAACAAGGAAAAAACATCCTTCAAAACCCACGAAGGCACCTATTTCTACATGGTCATGCCCTTTGGCTTGAAGAACGCAGGTGTAACTTATCAAAGGTTGATTAATGAGATGTTCTGAGATGAGATAGGAAAATCAGTGGAAGTATATGTGGATGATATGATAATCAAAAGAAAAAGCGAGACAGAACATGCAAAACATATCCGGAAGGTATATAAAGTATTGCAAGAATATCGCCTGAAGCTCAATCCGAAAAAGTGCACCTTTGGTGTGAAAGGTGGTAAATTTTTAGGGTTCATGATCTCTCAACGAGGAATCGAGGTGAACCTAGAAAAAATCGAGGCAATCCTAAAGATGGAACCACCTCGAACCCTAAATGAAGTTCAACGATTAAATGGAAGAATCAATGCATTGGGGAGATTTATATCTTTCTCGGTCAAAAGATGCATGCCTTTCTACAAGGCCATGAAAAAAGACAAGGACTTCAAATGGGATCAGCCTTGCCAAGTGGCATTCGAAGAATTGAAGAAATTCCTGGGAAAACCACCACTTCTCAACACACCCTTGACGGGTGACACACTTTACATGTATCTAGCTACCACTAACGAGGCGGTAGGAATAGTACTAGTTCGAGAGGAAGGGTAAGACCAATTCCCAATATACTACACTAGCAAAGTGCTGAGAAATGCAGAACTTAGATACCCTCGGATTGAAAAGCTCGCGCTGGCCTTAATTTTTACTTCCACTTGGTTAAGGCCATACTTTCAAGCCCACACAATTATAGTAAGGACCAACTTCTCGTTGAAAAAAGTCCTTCAACGACCTGAAACATCAGGAAGACTAGTTGAGTGGGCTATCCGATTAGGTGAGCATGATATAAGATTTGAAGCTAGAAGCACTATGAAAGCACAAGTTCTGGAAGACCTTGTAGTAGAATTCACAAGACTCGAGCCTGCCAAAGAAATCAAAATTGAAGAATGGGAAATCCTCGTGGACGGAGCATCCTCTCTCGAAGGGGCTAGAGTTGTCGTATATATTCGAGGCCTTGGAAAAATCAAATTTTCCTACACCGCCAAGGTAGCCTTCCCCACAACCAACAATGAGGCAGAATACGAGGCAGTTATCAAAGGGTTGGAGCTAGCCCGAGAGATAGCACCAGATTGACTGCTGCTCAAAAGTGATTCGAGGCTAGTCGCAAACTGGATCAATCAAAACTTTGAGACAAAAGACATAGAAATGGTGAAGTATCTCTCAAAGGTAAGAAATCTTATTGAGATGCTAGAGTCAAAAGGAATCACCTAGAAGATTGAACACATCTCTAAGAAAGAAAATGAGAAAGGAGATGAATTAGCTAAGGCGACTTCCAATAAAGAAGAGTGGAAAAACCTCACATGCCCATACGAGGTAATTACTCACCCAAAAAATGAAATGGATGCAAGCCTACTGATAGAGTAATAAGATCTGGGATGGATGAAGTCCATCTATGAATACCTCTACATGAACCTACTGCTAGATGATAAGATCAAGACTTCCAAAACTATAAGGAAAGCCCTGCGGTTCTCCTTGCTGAATGGGGAGCTTTACAAATAATCATACTCCAACGTTTGGAAAAAATGCATAACAGCTCAAGAAGGAGCCAAAATCCTACAAGAACTCCATGAAGGAGACTGCGGCTCCCATCAGGTGTTTGTGACATTAGTTAGAAGGGAAATCTCTCTGGTTTTTATTGGGAGTCTATGCACTAGAACCCGGACACAAACGTCAATTCTTACCACCAATGTTAAATTAACACACAAAAGTCCCATGTGCCTCATGCGGTTCAACGCCCACTTCTGACTGCATGGTAATTCACAACATGGAGAATTGACATTGAAAGACCCCTTCCTGAAGCCAGTGGATAAATAAAATGGATCCTATTGGCCATCGACCATTTCACGAAGTGGGTTGAGGCGGTCTCTCTCAGCAGTATTACACCAAAACAGATGCTAGATTTTGTAAAAAAGAACATCATAATGCGATTTGAAGTACCGCATTGAATCGTCTCGGATAATGGTACATAATTCACATCTAACAAATTCCAAGACTTCTGCAAAGAGTTGAAGATTGAAACACACTTTAGGTCAGTCGCTTAGCTCTAGACTAACGGCCAGATGGAAATTACGAATGAAACGCTTGGCCAAGGAATAAAGAAAAGGGTGATGGAAAGAAAAGGAGTCTGGTCGGATGAGTTAGTTAATGTTCTATGGGCATACTGAATGACCATCTACCGGAGAAATACCTTTTTCAATGGTTTATGGGGTTGAGGTGGTTCTATCCATTTAAATCAGTCCACCATCTGACCGAGTGGCCTACTACATAGAAAAAGAGAACGACATCAACATGAGATACCATCTTGATGACCTGCAAGAGAAGTGTGAAAGAGCATTCATTCTAATGGCTACCTACAAAGCTAGGATCGCTAAATACCAAGATAGAAAAGTCAAAGAATCTGCCTCTAAGAAGGGGATATTATCCTCAAGGACGCAATCGCCTCGTAGGTGCGGGAAGGCAAAGGCAAACTGGGGGTGAATTGGGAAGGCCCCTACAAAATTTCACAAGTTATCAGGCCAGCAACTTACAAGCTATAGAGCATAGAAGGAAAAGAGGTCCCAAGAACTTGGAACATTGCAAAGCTTAGGCCATATTACATGGCTAACAACTCTTAGAGGGATTCAGGCAGCCGTACTTTTTTCCTTTTGAGGACTTTTTCCCATTGGGTTTTTTCCTGAAAAGTTTTTAACTAGGTGGCGCACCCTTAGAAGAGATAGATAACTAGATGCGTAGAATTCTCGGATGTATTTTTCAGTTTATTCAATAAAAAGTGATTAATTTCAAAACGTGCACATTTAAGTACTGACCATACTTTGAGATTGTACAAATGATAAAATAAAAAGCGCTTAAAACATTGAGGCAGCTCAAAAGCATAAGACCTAGAAAGCTATAAAATGGCGAACATAAGACCATTGAGGTAGCTTAAAAGCATAAAACCTAAAATATCATTAAATTGTTAACGTAAGACCATTGAGGCAACTCAAACGCATTAGCCCTAAATATCATTAAACGATGAACGTAAGACCATTGAGGCAGCTCAAACGCATAAGACCTAAGTATCATTAAATGGTAAATGTAAAAACATTGAGGCGGCTCAAACGTATAAGCCCTAAATATCATTAAACGATGAACGTAAGACCATTGAGGCTTCTCAAACACATAAGACCTAAATATCATCAAATGGTAAAAGCAAGGCCATGGAGGCAGCTCAAAAGCATAAGACCCCGAGCAATGGTAGGCCATCGAGGTGGCTAAAATCATACAAGGCATGAAAATCAATAAACGGCGAATGAACATACCACTCGGACGGCCCTAAAAATGTAATAGACTCAAAGGCAAAAGCATTCTTAAAGATAAACATTCAAGGCAGAAAATATCATTAAAAGGCCAAAATATAGCCAAAATATTCTTACAAAAATGCTGAAAATAAAAGTACAAAATAAAGCTAAAGGCAGACCCTCTACACTTTGGGATTGGCCGAGTTGACATCATCCCCCTTCTCCAGCTCCTCCTCAACTGACTCATCCAGGGCCATCTCCTCTTCATCAGGCTCATTTGGATACTTCATTATCGCCAAAAGATCCTTACGAAGATCTGGGTGGCGAGCCAGGCAAGCCTCAAAAACTAGCCGGCCATACTCGCGGCCATCCACCGCCATGTTAAGTATAACTTGGCTATAGTCGGTGAAAACTTTAAGAACCTCCATCTCATATTTTGAGACGGTGTTCTGCAAGTTGTCCCGAGCCAAAACTAGCTCCTCAACCTTCTTTTGGGCCTCCTCTGTCCTCTTGTTGGCCTCCTCGAGCTACCGACCCACCTCGCCCTTGATTGCCTCAAACTCCTTGACCTTTATATTGGCATTCTCCAGCTCGCGAGCAGTGAGTTCGTGAGTCCGCTCCAATTGCACCATGTCCCAACTTTTCCGGGTCAACTCAGCCGCTCAGGAAGCCATCTAGATAAACCAACATGTTATAAATAGTAAACAAAAATGAAAATGTAAATCATAAATAGAAAGAAGAAAGAACCTCGGTGGACATCATGAATAGAGTCTTGGACGATTAAAGCAAGGTCTCAGCAGCCAAATCATTCTTTTCCACGGGGAGGGGTAAGATGGTCCTCAAGATGCTCTGGATTAAGATGATATATATGGAAGGATTGCCCTCACCCGTAAATGATAGCAGAACCGCCTGAAGAGACTCGGTGCTAACTCGCCTAGATGAGTCGACAAGGATATCCAAATTGGCACCCTGAAATAGAGATAACAACCTAAGCACCAAATAAATAAGTTAAAAAGGGGAATTTAAATTCTTACCGGTTGGATGGTAGCCTCTCCAGTCACAGGGGAATGAGGCAGCTCCACAACAAACTCTAGGACCTCCTCAGTAATCTGAGCCTTACGCTTCCTTTTCCTCTTGCTAGGATCTCTACCTCGAATGCCTGGAACTGCATTAACTGAACCCCTAATAAGCTCAGGTTCAACTTGTTCATTGGAATGTTTGTTGCCTTTTAATCCTTTGGTAGCTTGTTGCACGAGATCACCGGTAGAAGGAAAATTAAGCACTGAAAAGAAAAGGAAAGATTAAGTACCTGGGAAAACTTGTGGCCCGGCATGATAAATATGCTCTGGTTGACTAGGCTCAATATTTCTAATATTTTTTCCATCGCCCAACTAATGGTTTGGCACGGCCACACTCCCTTCCCAAGGACCTTAAAAGCATCTACCCTATAGTCCGGGCTGGAAGAAGGACAAGCTAGATCTGGAGAAAGGTTCCACTCGGTTGGAAACCAAGGGTGACGATCCTCTTGCTTGGTGAAAATAAAGCAGTGCTTGAAATGCTTCACAAAGTCCACTTTATTCAAAAATTTATAAAAACCGCCTCGATGAGCAAAGTGATAAAGATCCTCGCTTGCGATTTTCCTGAGTGAAGCAATCCGCTTGAGGAATTATGTATCAAACCGCATCTCCAATCTCGTACAAATCAAATAATGTTCCACTAAGTCGATCCAGGCATTGGGATGGATTTGAGCCGGACTGAGCTAAATCCCCTCAATACATCGCTGAGTCCCTCTAAGAGCGGATAAACAAACCCTAACCAAATCTGGTCTATATAAATCCTAAAATATCTTTTAAGCAGACGAGTAATCCGATGATCCTTAGAGGAGAGCATTATCTCGCATTCCTTAAGCAATGGGAAAACCTCCATTTCGAATGCCAGATCAACCAGGTCCTGAACCGACTCAATTAAAGAAACCTGGGGCGTCCTATTCACTATTTCCCTAGCTTTACCCTTTCCTTTGGCCAAGGTCTTGGGCCGGGTGGCCACATGCCGCTTCATGGGGTGGGTGGAACCCCTCTTCATCCTCTTTATGCTAGATGACACCCCCAATCGCTGTTTTAGGTGGTACAGCGGGAGTCTGACCCACTTCTTCATGTATCTTGGCCCAGGCCACAGTAGAAGAAGACTGAGAAGATGACGCGGAATTACTATGGGATGCTCGACTTCCATCTGACTCGGACATGGCTTCAATTAGAGGGGGTGCCCTAGAGGTTGAGACATGGTTAGTATAATCTACGTTCAAAGGTTTGAAGTACTTGGAGTTCATCTCAGTTAATTCCCTACTAAATTGGCTACTAATGGATGAGGCGGAATCAGTAATTATCACCTATCAAAACCTTAAAAAGTTATAAAATATCCTAAAGAATCCTAAATTAGTTCGAGGTGGCATAAACAGTATTTGAAGTACCTATGCTGGTATTTCGGATCTTCACATAAACATTAAAACGCGCAAGTGTTATAATAAAGCTAAGTGTCTCAACTTACTCAGCTTGTATCATAATAAAAGCTATTCAACTCAAGCCGAGTTATATCGCATAAACTATGAAGTACATAGCCACTCAGCTTGTCCTTCTCTAAACCGTAACTTAATTAAGACTTAGCAAAACTGAGTTGTTTTCCTCAAAACACACTTAAGTTAAACTTGCCTAATTAAGTGTTTACTTATTACCTAATTAATTTCACTATCCTAAGAAAATTGTTATTTCCAAAACTCTAAGTATTGTGAAGTACTATTAACTTAGATTTAACATCCTTTTCAAAACATAATTGGATTGGTTAGTCAAACCAGCTTCAACAATAATCAGACACATAAAAATTATAATGGATGAATATACATTTTTTAACAGGGTAAACTTTAAAACATGGATTGTGGTTTAACCGTTTGCAAAAAGATTTTTTGTGAAATTTCCTTTTAAAAAAAGGTGCTTGTGATTTTAAAAGTTAGCAAAAAGAGGATTTCTAATTTTTAATTATGTCATGAAGAGAGGTATTCTTGTATATTTTGAATTAAAATTTCGCAACTAAGTTATAAAAATAAAAATACCTTAATAATAATTTTTAAAGTTATTTGAGAAGCATAAATATTTTTTTAATTTAAATGTAATGATAACTATTAAAAAAAATTATAATAAAATGAAGAATTTCCTGAAATTACTTAAATTTTGATATATAATTCTCAAATAATATGGTTAAAATATAAGAATGTTAAATTGATTGAAATACCTCTTATAATACTATTATTTTTAAAAAAATTTCGTTTTCCTTTATTTGTTAATTTTTGAAATTACAAGCACCCTTTTACAAAAAAAATTCCACAAAAAGTCAAACCACAAATTGTGTTTTTGACAAAAACCCTTTTTAATATTTAATATATATATTCAGTCCAGTATATTCAGTACAATATATCAAATTTATTATTTTTTATGTCCAAATTAAAAAAATCAAATTAGTTCCATTCAAAATTAGTGAACACTCATTTCAGTATATTATAATGATTATTATGTTGTATTTTTTGTTTGAAGTATTGACATTAAATATTATTAATGGCCTGTGTAGTATAAATTATATTGCATATTTTATATCAAATAATCAAATTATTTATAGTAAGTTAACATGTTATAAGAAGATCAAGTTCAACCACTAATTTAATTCGATTGAATTGAACCTTAAATCTATGATTTTATACTTATATTGGTTCAATGACCAATATGGATATGAAATGATTGGTATGAGAGTGAAACATTCATCTATAGTCTGGAAGTGGATGTGCGAAATTAAGAGTTCCACACTTAAAGATGAAAGGTATACTATCCTTTTTGGGTCATGCACTTTTCTTCTATTTTGCATGTGAAGCAATATAAATAAATCGGACTGAACGATTCCACAAGAAAATTGATAACTTGAGCTGAGTCCGATCAGATTGATAAACATAAGTGGTTTGACATTGAAATGAGTGATTTATATGTA
>CATIWQ010451124.1:0-11189 GCA_949673415.1 Euphorbia schlechtendalii | reverse complement strand
CAAAGTAACACAAAAAACAAAATGTTGACCAGAATATGATATGTATTCTTTGCAATCATTAGTTAATGATATAAAATTATATTTAATGAAAGTAATGTTACATCTAATTTGACCTTCATGTGTATTGGGCGTGATAGAATTCGACCTTTAACAGTTATAAAACAGGTTTCACCCTTTTCATATAGAAAGATAAACCACCAGTTGATAGGATTACCAATTGCCCATGATTTGAAAGAACAATTATTGAAACCAGGATCACCTGGTTTCATTCTAAACAAGGTAATAATGACTAAGAAAGTTTTGAGTTAACATAAGAATTTGGCATGATTGATATTAGATCATGAAAGCACAAGAATTGATTCAAGGAAGAACTGCATTTCGGGTGACAAAACGGAGTCTCCACATAAATATACCAGCGAAAAAGGTCTTATAGGGGATATTTTACAATGTTCAATGATAACCAGTCAAAACATATATCATACAACTGTCAGTAATCAAACTTGATATCATCATCACCTTAGTGTACTTAATAGCTTTTAAACACAGTATTATAGCCCTGTATAGTTTCTGAAATTAAAATTGACTAATGCATTCGAATTTATGCAAGAAGGTATGCAGTTGAATTCGAGCTCATTGCAATCAATTGTCTTCTACCTTTAAAACCATAAAACCAACTAGCAGACGTATTCAAGAGTAAAATACAACACTTTTCTTACATTTCCTGCCACATGAAGCCCATCTTCATTTTCTTTGTTTCGATTACTAAAGCAGCAATTGTTGCTCTTTCTGGCTCCATTAATAAGTAATGTCCTAGATAAAGAATATGGCACATGAGGTTTGATACACCAAATGTCTAATACTGTGGAAGCATAACATTAACAGTTTCAACGAGGAAATAAGCATGAAAACAACCTCAAACAACGCTCCAATTTAAATGACTTTCCGGAAAAGAATTTGTGATCCTCAGTAATATTAACAAAAAAATGAAATTGAGCCTTCATCAACCAATACATTGCACGAACAGGTACCAATTCAATGTCATTATAATAGTTACGGTGAAAATAGCAACAAAACATCTATAGTATGTAATAACAATGACAAATCAGTATAGAGCTCGCATTTCTCTTTTTCTATGTAAAAGAAGGGATGAAAACAAGACAACAAAGATAAGAAATTCAATCACCTATTGCCTCCTCAATGGTCTCTCAAACTCAAAAAATCCACCAAAGTCAAAGCTTCAATCTTTCATCTAATTCTCAGCACCAGCTTTAGAGCTACGAAAATCCCTTTTCAAATCAGTAACTCTTTTCATACAAGCTGCTTTAGTTTTCCCAGGAACAGCTGCTGCAATCTTCTCCCATCTCATTGCCACGTCTTTAGGGAAAGCTTTCAATGCATTAAGCAATGCAATGTCCTCTGCACTGCTCCATCCAATTCCTCCATTACTGATCTCATTGTCTTTCTTAACATCACCACCAATTTCAGATTGGTTTCTTGTGGAATCCATTGGCTTTCTGTTCTTGAGAAATTGTGCATATGAATCCTTATCATCTACCTTCTTCTCTCCCATTTCTTTTGCCATCTTTATTACACTCTCCACTCTATGCCTCCCATTAAACGCCTCTGCTATCACTTCCCATCTCTTTGGCTTTCCCACGGGATTCTTCACCATTTGTTTCTTCAATATATCTAGATCCTCTGCATTCCACTCTTTCTCCTCTGTAACCAAGATTTCGGCTTTCTTTTCTCTAATTGATACCCCATTTGTTGTTTCCACAGCTGCAATTGGATTTACAACGGCATCTTCAGATCTAACTGGTTTCGATCTCTTCCTGGGAACTCTTTTTTCAGTTAAGATTTCAAGTTCTTGGAGGGGCTCAAGGATTGGGCCTTGACCGACGCGAATGTCACCGCCGGTGATATCAGATGGGGCGAAAGGGCCGATAATGAAGGAGAAAGAGACCCAAACGAGGAGAGATTTGTAGGGTTCAGCTTCGACAAAAAGGATAGAGAGAATCAATAACACAAATGATAAAAGAACTGTAAGGAAAATCAGCGGTTTGTTAGGCGGCTTTTGCTGAGTTTCGTTATCGGTGACTGAAGATGGAATTGGGCGCGATTGAAAGACGAATCTGGGTCTAGCGTCCTCATCTAGGAACTCCATTGTTGAATCTGTTTCAGAAAAATGTCGAAACTTGAGAGTCCTAAAAATCGTAACTTGTTACAAATTGCTTATTATAATAAGCAATTTCACCCGCAACACGCATCCAGACTTTTTAGAGGCCCAACCACTTTTAAAGAGTCGGAAAGCCCAAATTTTAACCGTTCAATGGCTCAATGCTCGGCTTTGGTGGCGGAGCGCTTACTTCCTCTCTTCTAACCACTTCACCCCGCCTTTGCTTCCACTTTTCCAATGCTCGCTTGTTCAATTCTCTAACTGCAGTTTCCAAATCCCATCACAGTGAGCTCACATACAATGAACACCAACTCCTCAATTTGTTGTCCCAGGGTGAACTTCGCGATGCAAACAACATGCTCGACAAAATGCCTGAGAGAAGTCCAGTTAGGCGTGTTGTTTATTGGACTTCTTTGCTTACTAAATACTCAAGAAGCGGCTTCGTTGATGAAGCTCGAGCTCTTTTCAAGATCATGCCTGAAAGAAATGTTGTCAGTTATAATGCTATGTTGTCCGGGCTTTTGCAGCATGGTAGGCTGAGGGAGGCCAAGATGTTGTTCGATGAAATGCCAGAGAGGAATGTTGTTTCTTGGACTTCCATGCTTTATGGGTTGGCAGATGCAGGAAGGATATGTGAGGCCAGACAGTTGTTTGAGGAAATGCCCGAAAGGAATATTGTTTCATGGAATGCCATGATTGCGGGGTTGATTAGAAATGGAGATTTGGGAGATGCAATGTTAGTTTTTGATGTTATGCCAGTCAAGAATGAAGTTTCTTGGAACACCATGATTTCAGGGTATGCAGAGAATGATCGAATGGAGGAAGCAAGGGCTTTGTTTGATAAGATGGAGCATAGAAATGTGATTACTTGGACGAGTATGGTTTCAGGTTATTGTAGAGCAGGAAAAATCGAAGAAGGATATTGTTTGTTCCAAAGGATTCCGATGAAAAATATTGTTTCATGGACCGCTATGATTGGTGGCTTAGCTTGGAATGGATTCTTTGAAGATGCACTGTTGCTTTTTCTTGAGATGAAGAGTAGCTCCGCTATAAGACCCAATGCAGAAACTTTCATATCACTTGCTTATGCTTGTGCTGGCATGGAATATCAGAGTCTAGGTAAGCAGTTACATTTACAGATTATTATCAATAAGTTAGAAGGTGAAGATTATGATGGAAGGTTATCTAAAAGCCTTGTCTACATGTACTCATCATTTAGCTTGATGGAATCTGCACTTCATATACTTAACAGGAACTTGAATAATCATGCTGTTCAGTCGTACAACTGCATAATTAACAGTTATGTTCGCATTGGCGAACTCGAAAAGGCTCAAGCTTTGTTTGACGCGGCACCTTATCGGGACAAGATCACTTGGACTTCAATGGTTGATGGATATTTTAGTGTTGGAAATGTATCCAAAGCATGCCAAACGTTTCATAACATGCCAGAAAAGGATGCAGTAGCATGGACAACAATGATTTCAGGGCATGTCCAAAATGAGCTTTTTGCTGAAGCTATGCATTTTTTTTTCGAGATGCGAGAAAGTGGAGTTGCTCCCTTAAGCAATACATATGCTATTCTTTTCGGAGCAGCGGGTTCAATGGCATTTCTTGATCAAGGGATGCTATTACATGGTATGATGATAAAGACTTTATCCAACTTTGACTTGATTCTTGATAATTCTTTGATTTCAATGTATGCAAAATGTGGGGTGATAGGTGACGCATGTGAAGTTTTTACAAACATGAAAACTCATGATTTAATATCTTGGAATTCCATAATCATGGGATTTTCACACCACGGGCTAGCAAACAAAGCATTGAAGTTCTTTGATGCCATGGTCGATTCAGGAATTCATCCAAATTCCATCACTTTTTTATGCCTCCTCTCAGCATGCGCAAATGCTGGGCTAATCGATGAAGGATTGGAATTATACAATTCAATGAATGATGTTTATGCAATTCAGCCTGGCTATGAACACTACATATCTATGATCCATCTTTTAGGCAGAGCAGGAAAAGTAAAAGAAGCAGAAGAATTCATTTTGAGATTGCCTGTTGAATCTAATGATGCTATTTGGGGTACATTGCTTAGTATCTGTGGTTTTGGTGAGAAAAGTGCAGAAATTGCTGAACGTGCTGCAGCGAGACTACTGGAGCTAGATCCAAAAAATGCGGCTGGACATGTAAGTCTCTGCAATTTATATGCTGCAAGTGGGCAACATATGAAGGAGCAAAAACTCAGAAAGGAGATGGGTCTGAAAGGAGTGAGGAAGGTTCCAGGATGCAGTTGGATAGAGATGAATGGAAGAGTTGTTGTATTTCTGTCCGGAGATAAATTAGAGCCACAAGCAAATCAGATGCTATCTTTCTTATTCCGGTTTGGTGATGGATCATAGTCGGTTTGGAAAATGTATGCAATTTTGGAGTTTTTGGCAGCATGGATATGATTTAATGTATATGATTTTAGCCAGCAAGCCTGGATGCATTTTGTGAGATAATAGTAGTTTAATGGCCAGCAAGCTCTTACCTCATAGCGATATGCAAGTTCGATTGTAAGTAGAACTACTTTTGAGTACGTTATAATCACTTGACAAAATAACTATGATACTTTTTGGAGCATCTGAACTTTCTTATTTTATATTCTTAACATGGAAATGGTTACATTCATTAACGTCTCTTATTAAACTCCACCCCTTATTCAAATGAAAAAATAAAGAACAAAGACCAAGTATAATGAATAAAATGAAGCTTATAATTTTTTGGAAACAAACACTATAGGAACTGTGTATGATATTGTGGTTGATATGGTTACATGTTGACTTGTACACCGGTATCATATGTTTGTCCAGCTGTCCAGTCAGTGGGTATGTTGTTGACAGGAACGACCCAAGTCTCGTCTCCATCCTCGTCACTGAATAGCATCCTCAGGGACAGAGGTCCACTCGGGGGAGATGTAGTTGTCCATACTGCTCCATAACTTCTATCCAAAAGCTTGCACGCAAAATTTTGAGTCTGCACATCAAAGACTATGTTCATCATCTATGACGAGACCTGTGAGTGTCCACATGTTCTTATAAAGTTTATTTAGCTCAATGACCAAGAATATTTTACTCTTGTTTTTTATTTGTTTTCTTTATCTTTTTCCATGCTGAATCTTCTAAATTTTGTTTAACAGGAAGTGCTAGATTTGAATACTAAAAAGACCTTATCGATATTTCGTATATGTAGAAGCATACCTCGCATAGCTGAACAGCAGTAATATCCCGATTTCCTTGTTGATACCATAACACAAAGGCCAAGTAATGAGGATAGTTGCTGTTTTCATCTATTTTGATTGTGATGTTTTTGCCTGGATAGCTGCATGAGACACTGGTTGTACAGAACAACATTATCACATAATAAAATTAGTGGACAAATTTTGATAAATCTTAGTTTTTCACTTTGGTAAATGTAAGACATTCATAGTTAAACATGCTTATATACAGGCACTTAAAAACATGTGACATATCTGTTGGCATCTTACCGTCTGTATTCAATATCAACTACTCCAAGGGATAATAGGGAAGCAGCAGCATCTGTGGTTTGAGCCATCCGACCAAAGGCTCGTCTGCTTAGAATGAAGTCAGTGTTATCACTGGAACCTTGGTCTGTAATTACAACTGTTACTCCTTTGTCTGTGCAATACATACTGTTAGTGCACCTCACCTGTCGAACAAAAATCACTTAATTAAGTTCTTGAAATGTAAGTTTGATTGATAAGCTATAAAGTTTAATTCTTGAAAACAAAAAACCATAAGTTTCTTTGATTGGTACCTGATAGCAAGAACCACATCCAACGCCATTTCGGTACAGGTTCGATGCAGCAGATACATCTCCACCATTTATTGTTGCTCCAAATGAACCAAACCCACATGCGCCACCTATAATTCATGATAAGAGATTGTAAGAACATATTATGAGTATTCAGTTCATTATTATACAGTCTTCATTTGACTTTATTTTAGTGGTTCTTACTATCAGTTCCTTGTTCATCTGAATTTGGATAGTATGCTGCTCGAGAATGAGTAAAACAGTCGCTACATGTTGCAGCCTGTAGCAGAGGTAGCGAATTAAACAAAATTGTGAAAAGAAGCAAAAGCAACTGAAGAGAGGAGGCCATTATATGACAAAAAATGCAAAGGCGAAAGTGAAAAATGAAAGGTTGTAGTTTAGATGAGAAAGTTTCGTAGTATTTATAGCAAAAACTTGGCTTCCATTTTTCTTTAGTTTGGCAAACCTTTCTAAGTTTGACATTCTTTTGATAACAACTTTTCTGAAGAAGTGGATTTTCTAGGATAATTTTCAGGCTACCTTCTTAGACCTGGATTACTTGTTTTAGAGAAAAATGTAAATCGAGATTTCAAATTCTCTTGCAATATTTCTTGCCTTGTCAAAGTGTTTAGGTATTATTGCACCAAGGAGCCCTTTCGGGTAGGCCATCTTGTGATGTTCCCACCATTATGACATTACTTTTGATTAATTTGCATCAGAACGGAAGCTGCAAGGAAACAATTATATTTATTCAACTGGGTAAAAAGGCCGGCTGGAACATAGGCAAAGTTCATAATAGACCTTCAAAAGTTCTCTTTTCGCATTTGACAATATTGAAGATGCAGTGTCAAATTCAAAATTGTTCACTTTGATTCATTTTAATAATATTATCAATGGAATTTGTTTTTTCACATTGAAATTCATCGCACTATGCCTTGTTTTGTAATTGGGGCAGCGTGAAGAGATCTGTCAATTACTTGAACCTCATATGCCATTACATAGTAACCATTTTATTTTGATATCAGTTTCTGCTGTAGTTAATTGATGATAATAAACTTAATCTTTCTTTTTCTAAGGTTTTAGGCACAGACGTGCAATGCCTTGTGCATGATTCATGCATTCTGAATGCTGTAACTGAGCCTCCTTTCTGGATTTGAAATTCTTAAAAAATATTAGCAAGATTGTGATGTTGACTTTCCATTCGTCGATCTTTAATTTAAGGTAAACTTAAAAATCATGTCACGTGGTTTGGCTATTTTGCAAAAAAGCATTTGTGGAAATTTTTTTTGCAAAATGGTGCTTGCGATTTTAAAAATAAGCAACAAAATATTCTCAAATTTTAATTACATCATTACAAAGGGTAATCTTGTCCATTTTGAATTAAAATTTCACAACTTAGTTAATAAAACTATAATACATTTTAGCATTAAGTTGTGGATTTTTTTAGAAGTATAAGTATTTTTTTTAATTTAAATGTGGTTATAACTTTTAAAAAATCATAATAAATTGAAAAATCTCTGAAAATTACACAAATTTTGATGTATAATTTTTAAATAATATGATTAAATTGTAGGAATGTTGTTTTGATAAAAAAAAACCCTTCTCTAACACTATTATTTTTAATTAAAAGTATTTTTTATTCTTTTTTTACTAACTTTTGAAACAACAAACATCTTTTTGTAAGCAAACAGTCAAATGTTAAGTTTACCTTAATTTAATTAGTGTACTTTATGCAGCCAAAGCATATATTGTTTTGCTACTACTAGAATATTGAACTGATGAATAGTATAATGAAAATGGAGGGAGTTAGTGCTTCTTGAACCAACTAATATCATTTTCATTTGTGGACCAGTTTTGTTCTTATTGGTAATCATTTTCAAAGTTGTTAGAGTCACATGGGAGAATATTCTTGAAGAATTATTTATTTATTTAACGTATAAACAAAATCCAATTGTGATAACCATGTTACACAAGTTTAAAAATCTTATTTCTGTCCACTAAAAGATGCTTGTGACGAAGATAACAGGAAGGCAATAAGGTATAAAGTATACGGGGTTAAGGAGCAATTTAACCCCAACACATGTTATTTGCCACGTGATTGTGGGTTCAATTCCCACATAGGGTGCGTGTCTATATAGAATCCTCTTATTCATATTTAATTTTTCCAAGGCTCATAATTATTGATTAATATAAAATTCTTACACTCACATTCGGTTTCGAATAAATATGTAAAATAATCGGCGCAGAAATATTCAAGTAATTATTAGAATTGTTAAAGGAGTTCCTCAAGCTTCTGAATTTCCACCACCTTCCTTCTTGTCAAGCTCTTCCAAAGCTGCCCATAATTTTGGATCTTCATAATCCTTGATCAGAAATGTTGGATTTGCTTGCATCAGTAAACTTTCCGGATTTCTCGTGGTTAAACCAACAACAGGCATCCCAGCAGCCACTCCAGCTCTTATACCAGAAACAGAATCCTAACCCACAAAGAAACAGTAACTCAAAAACAGATACAATACAGCAGAAAAATAAGTCAACAATCAGAAAGTCAAGGCAGATTAAGCAGTATACGAAATCAAGTGAGCTTAAAACAAAGCAAACCTCAAATACAAAAGTGTGTTCCTTTGACACGTTGAGTACTTCAAGAGCCTTCAAGTAGGGCTCTGGATGTGGTTTGGCATGTTTGCATTCACCTCCAATTATGACAGCTTCAAAGAAATCTGATAGCCCGAGTTTCGAAATCATTAGTTCAGCATTTGGTCTCGGTGCATTAGTAACTGCAGCCAGTCTCAATCCATGATCTTCGATCCATTTCTTCAGTTTATATAGCCCGCTTATCGCACAAAGTTGTTCAGATGCCAATCTGTTTTCAACACATAAGAAGTATACGGCAGGAAATGTTAGGAATTTTTTCGGTCAGGAGGAGATCGAATTATGTGATGCAAGTCTGTTGTTCCTCGTTCATCAAGTGTTACCTCCGAAACATGGCTTCCTTCTCATCTGTGAATTTCAATCCCCGCTCAAAGTCATCAGGGAAGAGGAGCAGAGCAATATCATCATTATGTTTACCAGCAATATTTTGAACAAAGTATTCTTCAGTGATTAGAACTCCACCATTGAAATTTATCTGTTATTCAAAAAAAACACAGCCAAGTCCCCATTACAAATTTATAAACTTAAATTTCCTTCAGATGAATAAGTCAAAAGCAAGCCGCCAAAAAAAAACAATTAATTAAACAAACTAGACTACTATGGAGGTGGAAACCAGTTTAGCTACTCTTTCTTGACGTATACAGTACAAAAAAGGGAGTGCACTTCATTTCTGACTTCTCTAAATGGAAGGAGAAAATGTGAAGAGAATGGTGTTACCTCTTGAAGCATTTCACGAAAGGCATAGTAGTGGAGGGGATCCGAATCGCATAATGTGCCATCAACATCAAATAACACTGCTTCCAGTGGAGCAAGTTTGGACAGAGAACTTCCACTGCATCCAAAAATGAAAGAGAATATCCATCAGAAAGGGCTAACCTTGTTTATGCATTTGAAATATTCTAGATCTTAATCCTTGGCTAATATACCAATCTGGTAGGCCCTCAGAGACCAACTCCAAGTTAATACACAAGCCAATCCTGACTTCACATACCTTAATGTAACAAAGAGTACTTCAGTTCAATATACTAGTAGTACAATTATTTACAGAACCCCGTCATTATCTCCTCATTTCCATAGTAAAATATCTTATATCTTCCTAACTAAATAACTTATGAAAGATAATGATGAAGGAGCTAATTCGCCTATACTTTCTCAACGAGAGGCAAATTCCACTCAAGTTTAGATGTAAACATAGCATTATCATACTTCCACAATCAGAAAACATCATGCCACCATAGTCCACATATAGAGGATGAACCAGGAAAAGCATATTAAATAGCATGCCTAAAGCCATTTACGGTAGAAAACACCGGCTAACAGCTAGTATATTGTAAAATAGATAACAATAGAAGGCCAAAACCTGCTTCCATTGCAAGTTAATTAATTTCAATAGAGAAACACTAGTGCACAAAATACATAAAATATCAAGATTCAATGGCATGTTTGATTAAATATTTGCAAGGATAAAGCTGAGGATGCCGCCTTAGAAGAAAATAAGATGCAGCAAAAATTAGTAACAAAAGGTCACAGAATTTAACAACAGTATTTATGAGACAAGTCGCTGACTTTCGATTAAAACACAAAAGAAATTTAAGATGCGCTCAACATTAAACATCTTAAGGATATTGTTCATATCCTACAAAGATATAATCAAATAAACAACCATGCTTCTTTCAAATGGCTGGAATTAAGTGAGCATAGTCTCAGTCTAAAGGTTAAGTTGTCAATGCAACTATTTCATCCAGATAACTATGATCCAGTCGGGTTCATTAGTGGAAAATTCGGAATAGTCAAGACACAAACGCACAACAGCCCAATTAAGCGACTAGGATCGTAATGCCAAAATTCAATTAAAAATCAAAATAAGGACCATAGCAGAAGCGCATGCAATTGATCCCGCCAAACTGAGATTAAAATAGATTTATTATTAATTCGCATGTACTAGTAGCTTATTGTAATTAGATATGTACTGCATCCATTGTAAAATCGGCATCAACATTCAATCGATATTTTCAAACACCCAAATCAATAACTACAACACTACATATTGCAAATCCATATACGCTCAAAACAAGAAGATAAGCACAAATGAAGATGAATGAATTGAAAAAAAAAAAGATATATCCCAATGAAGGGATCATTCTGAGATCAAAATGCCGCAGCTTCACAAAGAATTATTATCAGTTGAACAGATTCATGTAATAGATAAAGAAAACCGAAATCAAATCTGCACCGGTATCCAAATAAAACAGGGAAGAAATATAAAAAAGAATCAGATAAAAAAAGCTTACGTATCAACAGAATTTTCTCCAGAAGAAACAGTCATCTTTAAAATTGGAAGAGAAAATGAATCACGCCTTGGCTCCGCAAAATGCCTGTTGATGAATGACAAATGAAGAAGAGAAGGTATGCGAGCGAAAGAGAGAACAAGAGAATCAGAGAAAGAATAAAAAACAGAGAGGAAAGATTCCAACTGGTCACTTGGCTAATTGCTCTCGTCAATTCAATTACACGTACGTAACAAAATGGAACGCGGTATGTTGCCTAA
>CATIWQ010451117.1:0-26377 GCA_949673415.1 Euphorbia schlechtendalii | reverse complement strand
CTATGGTTATAGTCGAAACAGCTTGTTCAACTATCAACTAAAAAAAAGGAAAAATAGAAACGAAGACGAAAGTTAGTGAAATGAAGAAATGATAATATTCTTTTACTACCTCCCTTTTTTAATAATTGTCTTTCTAGGGTTTTTGAAATTTTTTTAAATAATTGTCATTTTAAGATTTCAATGCACATTTTGTCCATTTTACTCTTATTTAATACATATTGAAAATGACAAAAAAAATAAAATATCCAATTAACTAGGGATGGCAACGGATCCTGGACGCGGTCCGGATCCGTGGATCTGTTTAGGGTCTGGATCTTAAATTTGCAGATCCGTCGGATCAGGGTCCAGGAAAACGGATCCGGTCCGGGTCCGGATTTTACAATAAAACCCAGATTCCGGACCCAGATCCGTAATTAAAGATTAATTGTACATTTTTATTTATTATTTACCCTGAAAATATTAGAAAATTAATATTATTTGAGATCCACGTAAATCCAATTGCATGAACATAATTAAATAAGCATGTAAACTATTTAAAATAAGGTGAAATGTACAAGTATGGAAGCTGAAACTAAGAATTTAATGTTAATTACATGGACACGTTTATGGACCCGGATCCGTCGGATCTGGATCTGAATCCTAAAATTATGGATCCGACGGATCCGGGTCCAGTATATTCAAACAGATCCGGACCGGGTCTAAGCTGGACTCGGTCCGGATCCAGCCCGTTGCCATCCCTATAATTAACTTTCAAATGAACAAAAATCATAAGGGTAAATAAATATTTTTATCATCCTAATTAATGTGACATTGATATTGGGAACAATCTTAAAATGAATTATTAAAAAAAGGGAGGGAGTACCTTTTAATTATCTGGGTAAATGTATTTTTACACCGTGAAGAAGTAATTGAACCATTTCTTATCATTAGTAATAAGTTTACATTCTATTCTAACGAGTTTAAAATTTACTTAAAGATCCAAATTTCATTTGGAAAAATTCAAATAAAAAATCTAATTCTTTGGGGACATTTTTACAAATTACAAATATCAAACTTTTTGTTTTATATGCTTATTTACAATATAGATTGTATTTGAGGATTCTGATGAATCAGATTATGTTATGGCATTAATGTAAATAAGAGGAGAAGTAGTGGCGTAACAAAATGAAAAAGAAAAGACGGCGACCGTAGATTTGCGTTTTCTCTGTCAACGACGATAAAGGCGATGAGAATAGGGTTCGACGAGAATCAGGTGCTAACGGTGACGTCAAACAAACTTATGTGGTCATTACCCAGTAATCCCTGTTTGCTTCTTTATTATTTTATTAATTAATAATTTAGCTGGCAAATCCAATTCCCAATGTAAAAAGCTGTTAATTTACCTTTTATCCAACATACATATTATCAAACATAATATGATCCCTCCGATGTGCGGTTCCTATTTATTCAAAGTCGTGACGTCATATATTCATCATTTATTCAAAATAACAATTATTCCCCAATTTCTTAATAAAAAACTTGACGACATCTTAAATTTTTAAAAATTTCAATCGATCTCTCAACTTGTCAAAAGCAGGATGGACGAAGATTAATCGGTTTAGGTGGAGATTAATCTGGACCTAGGCGGACTTAAACGCTAGTTGAAAGGGTTTAAACTCTAGGCATAGTAAGGAGTCAAACATCCAAATAGTGCTTAAGCGGGGCGGATCTTGGCGGGGACTTTTGAAATAGTCGTCAAAAGTGAACCATTTAACTTCTCAATGTCACATATTAAGATCTGGTTGATTTGATTTTTTAAAGATTTATTGTTTTGAATTTTCCTCTCTAGTTAGAAGTTGACCAGTGGCATCAAGTGAGTAAATAATACATTTTTACCAAGTTAAGTGGGTTATTTGAAACTTTTAAAAATTCAAGATGAAATCAAACTTTTATTACCAAATTAAGGGGTATTGATAAATTTAACCAATTTTTAAAATCGAAATTAATAAAACAATGAATCCCAAAGATAAATGATAATTTTAAGTACGACTATAAAACAATTTTATTGTACGTTTAGTTCTTTCTTTTAAACAAGAAATACAAAAACCAATATTTACAATAACTATCAATTATATAACAATAAATAATAACAAGTATATCTAGAGTTAAAGGATTTAATCTAATGATTAAGATATAATATTGTGAATTTTGAATTTGCAAGTTTGAGTTCACATTAAATAGGATGGAACAAGGTTTATATTGAAAAAAAATTCTATGTTCCCAAATGGTATCCCCATGCCTGTTCCCTTAATAAAAAACTGCCACGTGTCAACTTTTATTATATTTTAATAATTATTAATTTCTCTCTCTTACTTTTTAAATTAAAATATAATAAAAGTTGACACGTGATATTTTTTATCGAATAGACAGGTATGGAGACACCATTTAAGAATAGAGGATTTCTTTCCATTTAAATTTGTTACTTTTGTAAGTTCAACAAGATAATTTTTTAAAAATTTAACAATTAAACCTAGTTGATAAATAATTATTTATTGAGGATTATATAAATACCGTTCCGAATGTCAAATCTATTGTGTTTACATTAATAAAAAGAAATTTTTTACTACACTCGACCTATATATGGACTCAAACTTGAAAACCTATTACGATTACAAATTCAATTTCGACCTGCTTCAGACTTTGTCGTCAACTATTTACACTAAACTCCGATCAGCTTTACTTCTTATTCTACTGTTTATCTCATCAAATTTATTTAATGTTTACTTTAATGAAATTATATGTAAAATCGGCTATAAACCTTAAGCGGTCAAATCGCCAACCTACTCCATCGCCAAGATTAATAAATTATAACTGAAATGATATTTAATATGCTAACTCGATTAAACACTCATAATTTAATATGATTTGTCAACAAAGTATAACGTCAATTAGTTACAAAAATAATTTGTCTGGATCAATACATTTACGCGGTACATGTATTTTTCAGAAATGGTTTCTAAATATCATTTTTAATTTTTAAAAATTTCAAGTAATTTATTAAATTTATTAAAAACGTGCAAATTTTCTCACTCGATATCACATATTAAATTTGATTAAAAAAAAATTAAGAAAATGACATTTTAAAAAAATCAAAATAATAAAAAAAACCGACACATGATATTGATAGGAAAATTAATGCACTTTTTGCAAGTTTGGGAAAAATTGACATTTATGTACAAGTTCAAGAGGACCGATGCATTAAGTCATACATTTACAACTTAACGAGTTTGACATATTTCACATTTGTCACTCTAAACTTACAAAAATTCCAATTTTCACCTCGAATTTGGCCAAAGTAGTGTATTAGTCATGGTTTTCAGAACCGGACTAATCATCGAACCAGTGAAAAGGTTGGTTAATGAATTTAAGGTTCAACCGGATTAAATCAGTGGTTGAACCGGATTTTCTAAAAATTGAAAAAATATTATTTAAATAAAATATGGTGAATTTATTTACACAATACACTAAATAAATAAAGTAAATACGTAATTTAAAACTAAGTAAAAGTTTTATATAGATATTATAAAAGAAATATAATACAAATGTATATCAAATAAGTGTTGTAGGTGAGTGGTAGGCATAATGAATAACAAGCTGAAGGTCATGAATTCAATTCCTGCCTATTGCAAAAAATTTAAAAAACATTTTTTAACAAAAATAAGTGAACCGGCCGGTTGGAGCAACTGGTTTCTGGTTCGACCGGTCAACGTCCAGTCTTTGACCGGACATGAACCGGGTGAAAACTGACCGGACCAGTGACCGGTTCCGGTTCGACCCGATTTGACCGACCGATCCGTTTTCAAAACCATGGTATTAGTTTACACTATATTGCTAACGTGATAACTTTAAATTTGTTATGAATGTAAGTGGTTACGTGGTTCTTGTCCCGTCTATCCAAGCATTGAGACTAATAAGACCCTTTTGACAAGTTTGAAGAGTAAATCGGTACATTTTTAGCAAAATTAATGAGAATATTAGTAGACTTTTTCCAATTTTAAAGGGTTGATTAAATTTGTTAAAAGTTTTGAATAACATACAATAAACGATCTCTAACTTTAAGCGCCCACAGTGGCATTTGAGTTTATTAGTACCAAAATCTTCTAAATGAGAACACCTTGATAAACATGGTTTTTTTGGATTGAACTAATGCACTTGTTATCAACATATAAAGTATTGTAGACTATAGTTAGAAATGGCCATCTGTTTTGCAAGCCATTTTGGGCGGCTATTGTGTACTATATAGTTACTCTATTAAACGTGTCTACCAAATTTCACCGTACTTCTCTTATATCCATACTAATTTGTTATGTAATCACTTATCACAATTGAATAGAGATTTCATAATTTACCATAAACAAGTCATTATCCTCTTTAGCAAAGTCAAATGTTTCCTTATATTATCAAAACTTTGTACCTAAATGGAAACAAATACTATAAAAAGAAATAAAAACAAATGTAAGGGCTTTTTTGTAAGCCCAAAAAAGTGTCCGCAGATATACATCATATTGAGACATAATAAGAATTGATTACAGTTTGTACTTTTCCATTTCCATCTTCCTCTTGGTGAAGAGGAAGAAGAAGAACAAGATAAATTAAACACTTTCCCCGATCTCAATGCTTTTGATGCTTTGAAAACAAATTCTAGGGTTCTAATTTCAGAAAAATCTCTACTTTTTTTGTTTTCTTTCCAATTTGATGCGCAATTGAGTACTGGAACTGAAACAAAGCCATCAAATTTACAGTTTTTCTATATTAGGGTTTGTAATTGAAATTCGTTTTCGTTCCCCAAATCCCTTTATATGCTCCCTTAAAGGTGCTGACCTTTTTGTTCAATTGCTTACTCTTCAAGATCTTATCTTTACTATGCTTAAAAAATAAGCTGAAAAGATAGCAAAATTTTTTTTTTTTTGTCAAGATAGTGATGCAAAGATATTCCAAGAATTTCACAAATTAGTACTATTAATTAAGGTATGTCCAACAGTTCCATATAGCCTACTGTTTCACAACAGAATCAGAGTAGTGTTCGTTTGTTTGTCTGTTTTAATGGATTCTAGTTTTCAGCCCCAAAACAACAACCAGACAAGTTCTGTGTTGTTAAAGTTTCGATCAGCTCCGAGTTCATTTCTTGCTAATTTTAATGATATTAACGGAGTTGCAAATGATTCTGCGTTGGGTTTCCATGAACTGGAGGATAAATCTGGAGTTAAAATGAGGGAATCTGGTGTTAATTATGGAAATTCAACTTCAACTTATTCTGGGTTGCCTCCTCATTATCCAAGGCAGAATTCTGTAACAAATTCTGCTGCTATGGATGGCTCTTATGGTTTGATTGGTTCAGTAAGGATGGATTCTAACCTTGCTAGACAGAACAGCTCCCCAGCCGGGTTTTTGAGTAGCATCTCTGTTCAAGAAGGTAATTTTTCTTGCTCTCATTTTAATCATTTTGATTATCATTCATTAGTCTTGATTTGTAGGAAGTCGTTTACGCAATACAATTTGATAGTTTGATACGTTAGAAGACGTTTTTATAATAATTTGCTAAGTATTTCCTTTACCCGAAACGAAATACGGGTGAAAAATGTGTTGACAGACATTATGGTGTTGCACAGGGAGAGTTTATTTTTTTAGAGACTTTATTTGTATAGATTGATAGAGAAATGTAAAAAAAAACATTGAAAAATTCGTAGTAAATTGCAGGCTATGCTAGTGTAAAGGGTATAGGGAGCTACAACGGGGCGAATAATGGAGATGTAAGTCCGAGGTTGAAGACCCAACTTAGCTTCCCGCAAAGGGTACCTTCGTCTTTGACCATGTTGTCACAAATTGCCGAAACCGGAAACGAAAGCGTTGATGTTGCTAGCCCTATTAGCAGGAAGCTAGGAAATGGTCGACTTTATAGCGGCAGTGGCATATCATCGTACGGTTCTTGGAACGAGTCGAATTTCGCCGAGAACTTCAATGGCGTGAAATCAGAGCCGGACGATTTTGGGAAGCTCTATCCTAATCCTCAGGTATATTAATTAGCTCTTGATATAATTTTATTTTGAACCCGTTTTGAGTGTTGAAATTGTGCTAATTTTTATGAATCAGAATGGAGAGCTCGGAAATCGCCTTAACTTGTTATCGCACCACATAAGCTTGCCAAAGACATCTGCGGACATGATTGCTGTCGAGAAGTTCCTCAATTTACAAGATTCCGTTCCTTGTAAAATCAGGGCTAAGCGCGGTTGCGCTACTCACCCTCGAAGTATCGCAGAAAGAGTAAGATTTTGTTACCCTTATTCGTTAATGATATATCGAAATTTAGCGTGTTATGAGTATAACTTGTTAGATTTATTGCTTTAAGTTGAGAAGAACCCGAATCAGCGAGAGAATGCGGAAACTACAAGAGCTAGTACCGAACATGGACAAGGTAGAGTGTGTTTCGGTTTCGTCATATGATGTAAACACGAAAATGATGTTATTTTGACCGAGATGGATAATTATTTGTTTTTTGGCAGCAAACAAACACTGCAGACATGTTAGATTTAGCAGTTGATTACATAAAGGATCTTCAAAAGCAGTACAAGGTACATATGTGTTGAAAATAGAAAAAAGCCAAAAATTTGTTGTATTATGTATACATTAGAGGGTAATATTTTGAAAATGAAACTGAGTGCAGGTACTGAATGAGAACAGAGCAAAATGCAAGTGTTTGAGTAAGCAGATGGTTTGAAAGACGAAAATAAGACCTATAGTTGTTGTTTTAGAGTTTTTGTAGGGTAATGAAGTAAACTAGAAATTATAATATGTAGAAGCAAAATATATATGTTTCTTCTTCTTCTTCTTTTTTCCAATCAGAAACTTTGGTACAACTTGTATTTGCAAAATGTTCATTTGGAAGCTAACAAAAGCGGCTTCTAATGGCACCAATACCTCAAATAAAGAGAGAACATATAGATATGTACAGAATATGTTCTAGTTTATGTCATTGATTGTCTTGTCCTTTTTGTTTGGATAATTACCGTCACGTTATAATTGTAAATATTATTTTTAAGCAAAAGAATCCATAAAAACTTTGAAGATAGTGTTATATGAATTATATGATGCTAAATCTTTATTTTCTAGCGGCAAAATTACCATTATTGGAACCCTTTGTCATGGAATCACATGTATAATATGATGTGCGTGAAAGCAACTGCTACTAGCCAGATGCTAATACAATAATCTTATTATTATATGGCAAAATAACAACATAATAAAATCATGGGTAATTTATGTAATCAAAATAGTTATGTAGCGCTAGTGGCGAAGATTTTTATTACGTGAATGTGTGACTTTAAAGTTACACATTCGAGTCATTTCATTTGAGGTGGAGTAGAAATTTTTATTTGTAAACATAATTAAATAAGTATTTTTTAGCAAAATCCTAATTGCAATTCATGATTTTCATGTAGACCTACCGTAACCTAAATATTTTAATACTAACAAACATATTTAAATTAGACTTAACCTATTAAGATTCATTTTCTTGAACAATAAGTTTTAATTAATGATGGGAATGAAAGCAGAACGAATTGAATATTTACCCTTTTCCGTGTCTGAATATCGAAGAGTTGAAATTTGTCTAGCAAAATCGTGAAACAATCACGGTATATTAATAAAAAATCGTATTTCGTCACACGAGTAAATAAAATATTATTATTATTATTATTACACTTGAAACCCCTTAACTTGTCAATATACTTCATTTCCCCCTCAATTTTTAAAAATTTCAAATAACTCTATAAACTTCCAAAAAGGGCACCAATAACCATCTGAACTTGTCATTAAACATCATTCCCCTCTATCTCCTCAATGTCACGTGTCAACTTCTGATTGATTTAACTTTTGTAATATGTTATTTTTCCTGATTTTTCTCTCTGCATTCAGATTCGGACATGTGGCGTTGAGGGAGGAAATTGATGCACTTTTTGCAAATTGAAAGGAAAAATGAAACGCAAGGATAAATTCAAGAGATTATTTGAAATTTTTGAAAGTTGAAGAGGAAATGGAGTTTAAGCACTAACTAAAGGACTCCATATATTAAGCCTTATTATTATGACATGGGTTAATTATTTGAATTTTGGAAGCAAATTATTTGTTTCGATAATAGAAAACAGGATTTTTTTATATGATTAGTTAATAGTGCATAAATAAACAACAAATAGCTTAGCGTGGCCGTTAAATAACAAACTATCACTAGGCCCCATACTGGCCATTGGTTTGCGCTTTCTCCTTTGATCTCTGTTCCCCCAAACAATTTCTTTGCAAATTAAACAAAAACAAAGACAGCAATCCCAGAATTTCCGGTTTTGATTGATGCATTCTTCACATTGTTTTTTCCAATCCCACCGATCTCTTTTTCCCAAACATTTTTCTGCAAATTAAACACAGAAACTAAAGAAAAAAAATCCCCAAAAGTACCGATTTAAATTGATGCAAATCGCAATTTCATATTGTTTTTCCAATCCCGATGTTTTTATTCAGCTAAATATATATGAAGTCGATTCGTATATACGTTGATTCGAGAGAGAATCCATTTAGAAAGTGAGATTTGATCTTTTGTTTTTGAAAATGACAAATTATGTAGATTTTAGTCAGAAGATTGATTATGTTTTTAAAGTAGTATTGATTGGGGATTCAGCTGTAGGGAAATCTCAGCTTTTAGCAAGATTTTCGAGAAATGAATTTTGTTTGGATTCGAAAGCAACAATCGGGGTTGAATTTCAGACCAAAACGCTCTCTATTGATAACAAAACTGTTAAGGCGCAGATTTGGGACACCGCTGGCCAAGAAAGGTATGCTTTCAGTGATCTCATTCTCTTTTATCGATTCAAATTTGAAACTAGTAATTATCATCAATTGAAATCAATTACAATTGTGATTGAAGTTTACAGGGTCAAAATGTGCTGCAATTAAGTCTTGTTATATCATTTTGGTTCTCTCTTTCGGGCGTTGTTATATAGCAATTCAGTTTCTTTAATTGGCTTTCTACTGTTGTTTTTCTCTCCACCATACACAAGTTCAATTTAGTACTAGCAAGTTTTACTGCAGCATTTTGGGCAAACAAATTTTATGAATCTTACTAAAATCCATGTCTTGCATAATCCTTCTTTTTAACATGTTGAATTTACACCTTGTGTACTAATTGTAATGAGCTTCGATCGGTTTCTTTCTAGTTGCAAACTGATCCTGCTGAAATTTTGGTTGAAAGGGAGACCTAGCTTGGTTTCAATATCTTATTTATACTTTTCTGGTCTCGTTTCAGCATCTTTAGGCCTGCTTTTACAGATGACTTCATTGTATTACTTTTTTTTCTTCTTTTCATCATGTATTTATCCGCTATCTTGACTTCTCTTTGTGGATTTGCTAATATGAAGTTGTTTGATGATTCATATTCTAAGAAATTAGTTACTATTGCCTTGATTAAAGGATCTCTTCTTTCTATGTTTGTTCTTTCCGAATTTAACCATCTGATCGTGGCTCCTTGTCGTAGTCCTAGATTCACTGATATGAAGTACTACGATGATCCAAATTCTAAACAATATACTGTTCAAAGAAGTCTCAACTGCATAAACTGGATTTTTTAGTTCTGCCGAACAGAATCCTTGATTGTTTCCTTTGGATCCCGTTAAACAATATCATACTCTTCAGGAAAATGCCTCTTTATTCATGTTGATAAAAAATTTAGTCTAAGTTTCATTTAATTTACAGGTACAGGGCAGTGACAAGTGCGTACTACAGAGGAGCAGTTGGCGCAATGCTAGTTTACGACATGACAAAGCGCCAATCATTCGATAACATGTCGAGGTGGCTCGAGGAATTGAGGGGACATGCCGACAAGAACATAGTAATCATGCTCGTAGGCAACAAGAGTGACCTAGGAAGTCTTCGAGCCGTGCCTGTAGAGGACGCCCAAGAGTTCGCCCAAAGAGAGAACCTGTCCTTTATGGAGACATCGGCTCTTGAAGCAACCAATGTCGAAATGGCGTTCTTGAGAATATTGACGGAGATATATCGGGTGATCAGTAAGAAACATCTTAACGTCGATGATGTAGATGTTAATGGGACATCGACGCTTTTACAGGGAACAAGGATTATAGTTACTAGTAATGAACAGCCTCCGAAGAAAGGCGGCTGTTGCTAGCGTTTTAGTTTTGAACAAACAATTTGTAATTTTTGTTGTTGTTGTTGACTTGTTGTTTTAGGCTCTCTCCACTGTTTTGAACAACTTCAATTATACACTATCGACATACATGAACGGGAAGTAGCTATATCAAGTATATTGTTCTTTTCAAGAAAATTTTTCATGATATGAAAAATCAATGGATTTACGATCAAGTTATGTTAAGCTAGCAGCTTATATGGTTTTCGTGATATGAAACATCTGTTATGTTGATGTTTGGGCATATATGGTTTGATTGTTTTGTGTAATATATGCTATCTTTATTTTGTGGATAGCATATGCTAACCCTTCGGTAGATACATGCACAGAATTGATCAATGGACATATCTAACATTTTGAGTTACAACAAAGCTTTATTTATACCTAGAATTTTTTTAATGAGTTATATGGATTTAACCACTATATTAATAAAAGCGGGAGTTCAAAAGTTACATAGAATCGAGTCCAATGGACCGGATCTGGATCTGATCTGAACTCATATTTCCATCATTTGAAGGCTGACGCAAGATCCTTATGTCAGTTTTGAAATGATGGAAATATGAGTCCAGATCAGATTTAAATTCGACCCATTGCCATCCCTAGTTCAAACATAAACTCTCGTGAAGATTATATGAATTTTTTAGATACAACTGTTCAAAAGATTCTTTCAAAAAAACTATCATCTTATATTAATCATGTCGTATTAGCACAAAAATATTATTATTCGTGTGTGGTTAAACTTTAATAAAACAATAAAAGTGTAGACATTTTTTCTCTCTCATTTAGTACCATTCAATTTCAATTTATGGAAACTCTTTTATTGTTTTACAATTTAATCATGAATTTTGTAAAATTTTGGCAGGAAGCATGTTAAATTTTTTTACATTTGTTCAACGGCAATTCTACATTGACACCAGCTTGTTGGACATCCATTTACACTTTACAATCTTCACCATTCATCTCTGGGTAGTTAAATCTCCACCATAAGATGAAAATAAGATGGATAGTGGAAATTGCATAGTGTTAATGGGTGTCAAACAACTGGTACGCTAGATTAAAAATATTTGTTTTGTTCATGTCAAATCCACAAATAATGAAAAGCAACTTATTTAATTTGTTAAAATTAACTTTGCATACTAAAAAGATAAAAATTTAATATATCAGAAATTATATTCTTATAGAAATATCATTTATAACAAATAAACTGAACATCAGTCTTGAATTTTAGTTAAATTTGAATATATTTTCGTTTCAAAATATACTTTTGATCCAACTATTATAACATAATTTTTGTGAAATAAAAAATAAACACAAATGATTTAAGTTTCAAAAAGAGCAGGGCTCGAGCTCGTTACGATCAGGATGTGAACGGGACGGGTTCGGTACTGGTAGTATAACTTAATTTCAATGCTTTTTGGGTGCGAGAGTTCAGGGATTTCTCATTTAGTGTTTTGGGTATCTTTTGACACTCATTCCACACCCGTGTGGATATCAACGAGTATCGGGTAATCCCCGTTCAACAATAAAATTTCAATTTAAAATACTATTTTAGCACCCACCAATTAGGGGATAAACAACATAGTTAATATTTTTCTTATAAAAAATAATTGATGTTATCATATCAAATCATATTTATATATATAACCGGGTATTTTCACACAGGTATGGTTCTACCCTAATTTGCCAACCTTTCCAACCGGGTGGCATAATTTTCCTCATTTCCATCACTACGAATGAAAATTTTCAAATTTCCCCTAAACTCACTGGTTCGGATGCCACGGGTATCAGATAATCCCCACCCATTGACATCCTTAGAGCATGTCCAATGGTTCCCCGTTTTGGAGAATTTTCCAAAATGGGGAATGAATATGGGAATGATTAAGTCTAACCATTTCCCATATAGTATATTCTCAAAATGGAGTTTCTTATATATGGAGAACCTCAAAATGAGGAATAATTATTATATTAATGTATATTTTGACTTTGATTTATTTTTATGTGTTTAATATGTTTTTGGTTATTGGAAATATATTTGATGTAAAGAAATTAATATAATAATAATAAAATATTATTATTTTATTGTAATCTGAAATAGGGAATGGAAAATGAGAAAGATGGTAAAAGCAAAAACACCGTAGAAATGCAAAATGAGATTTGGGGAATAGAAAATGGAAAAAATGGTTGGAATTGCTAGTAGATATTGTAAAGAATCCGTGGGCCGGGAGAGTGTTGGGCTTTTATAGATTAAGTGAGTATACAAGTAAGGTTGAACCCATCTAACACTAAATCAATTGGCTTGTGTTAAGGTCCAATCTACTTCACTTATATGCTACTCATTATTTATGTTTATTACCAATGTGGAATAATCCCTACATATCCAACACTCCCCCTAAAGTGCAACTGAGCCACTTGCCAAACATTCCTTGCCCTATTTTCTCGGAGGTTCAAGATCATCAACGGGTCTAGTAATTCCACTGGACCAAACTCCAACAAGATTTTAACACGAACCCAATATCTCAGCTGCCAGGCTTTCTTCTCGCTCTGATACCATGTAAAGAATCAGCGAGCCGGGAGAGTGTTGGGCTTTTATAGATTGAGTGAGCATACAAGTAGGGTTGAACCCATCTAACACAAAGCAAATTAGTTTTGTGTTAGATGAGCTCAACCCTACTTATATGCTTTCTCTGCAGATAAAACTTAGGAGAAACTTTGAAATTTGAATCCACACGGGCACACAAGATAGCACGTGCGACATTTTGCTAAAACAAAAGCTCTCAAAATTTCAGTATAAAATACCGCCCAAATTCATTTAAAAAATTTGCCAATTTCTGCTTTCACCCAACCGGCACCTTCTTCTTCCTATATTCAGTATCTGCAGTGCCAGTTCTTAACCGTCCCAAGGAAATTATCTCTTTGTCCCTATTGTATCTGTCCAACGATTGTTCCTCAGTTTTGTTGTTTGTTTAATTTGTACTCATTTCAAGATTGGCGTTTCTTTACTGGTTTCATTTGTACTCATTGTTGCTTCATGTCTTCAATCAGTTTAAATCGATACGCAATGGCAGAATCGAGAGATTTACTGTCTAGGCCCGTGGATGTTGCCGCTGTGTACGCTCGTCGACGGTTAGGCATTATCGAGGTTTACCAAGACCAGCCAGACCTAGAAATAGGCCGGAAAGTACAAGTCGGCAGAGGCCGAAATATGTTCCAAACGGCAACTCCAAGCAGAGAGAACAGGCGTGGGAGAGTGAGGAGAGTAGGAGGAAGAGGTCGGGCAACAAACAGTGGCTTACCTTCTTGGTATCCGAGAACTCCTCTCCGTGATATCACTGCTATTGTCCAGGTATGGCTTATTTTCTTTATCATCTTTCTTTATCAACAAACAATTTGATTGAGATTTTAATTCCAATTATATGGTTTAGGTGATTGAGATTTCGCCTCTTCTGTTTATTTGTGCTGAGTAATTATTTATCTCGCTTTGTTTTACATCCGTATATTAGATCCACCAAATTAGGTTAAGATGAATTATCAGCATAATCGACTGAATTTTACGGAATCTTTCTATTCAATCACTTTCCTATGTGTACATTTGCTCTCAATTCAAGACCATTTTTGTTGCCTTATAAAAAGTGTGGTTGACTAAACCATGGAAGAGAAAGCAATTTAATGTAATTCATCTCATGTAGTTCTGAGTGGTGATGGTGAAATTGCTATACTATATGAAGCTAGAAATCTCAAAACTTATATGAGAACTAAGAACATGCTAATGATGGCAGTCTTTACTCTTCACAGTAAACTGTCTGTTTGCATATTGATTGTGAATTTGTCTAGTTGTATGATTTTTTTTGTTTATGTAGTGGCTGTGGTTTGATTTCAGCCTTCATGAAAATTATGCATAGTCCATTATTTTGATTATGACTATAATGCTATTTTCTTGTGACATGGATCCCCAAACAATACCTTGCTGCATATGATTTCAAGATTTGTTTTCTTTCATGGTCTTATTTCTTTGTTAAACGCGTAGCTTCTGGTTTTCCAATGTTCAAGTTTGTATTTTTACTTCCATTGTTGTTTTCATTCTGTTGTAGTTGTGAGCTGTTTACTCTATATATATATGTTATAGGTAGCTACATCCCTATTTTGGTTTGTATGAATTGGAATTTAACCTTCTTGTTTTGGTCTTTCCTATTAAGGGAAATGATGCATTGTCATGAAAATGTTCATCCTGAGTCTGTACCAGATCTTTGCTGTGACTTATTAGTCGGTGTTACCAATCGAGTGAAGCTCAGTCTGTCACTTATCCTTTTCTGCATTGCCTATTTGGTCAAGTGTCGATGTGTTGTCTTACCTTTCAAGTTCTGTAAAGACATAATGCACTGATCCAAGTTCATGATCTTGTGTTAGTACCAAGTAGGTATGCCACCTACATATTCTGAAATCGAATGGAAATATTTGACATAGCTATTTATCATATTTTTGGAATAACTGTCTGGCCAGGCCTATGAAAGGAGGAGGGCAATTTTGGGAAGAAACAGGGCCCAAGAAATTGAGAGCCAAATGCCCCACGCTCATGGGGTTGATGACTCTGCTGAATCATCACCAGTTGTTGCTCGTCTTGAGCACAGCACAATGAGTACCCCAGGTACAAGTACTGCTACGAAGCGCTGTCGTGTGAAATTACTGTCAAAAATTCTGCTTGCTGTCACAAACAAGCCTTCAGAGTTTGTAACACCACAAAAGGAGCTCTTGAATGCAATTGACATCGTTGAGAAGGAAGTGATGGAAGAATTGCAGAAACAAACAAGGACGCGAAGCGCAAAAAGAGCTGAGAGAGAAAAGAAGGTAAAAGCTCTCTTGTCTATGCGGTAGTGGATCATCCCCTGATGATATTTTGTGATTATTGTTAGTATGGAAATCATTTAGGGTTAGAACAGGGTTGCATTCTTGTGCAGATAGATTAATTGATCATCAACCCGGTGATAACATTTTGCATTGAGTTGGATCATCTTCTTGTGATACCATTTTAGGGTAGTCTTGTATTCGAAAGAGTTCTCAGTTTCTTGATTGTTCGCTACTGATTTTGCCTTGCAATTCTTGCTGAAGGCACAAGGAAGTTATAAGTCCTGTAAGAAACCACTTACAGTTGGCACACTAGACTAGGAGTTTTCGTTTGGCTTTATCATATTGTATTAAAGAACAGATGACTGTCTCAAAGAGGTAACTTTTTCAGACAAATTCAAATATGATATGATTAGCATCAGTGCTAATTACAGTTCAATTCTGTGAATTTGCGTTGTTCTTATTCTTTCCTTAAACACTAATGATTTGAGTGGAGTACCAGTGCATTTGGTTTGCAAGAAAAGTGGAGTATGTATTTTTAGAATTTTTTGTATTGATGTGCTGTAAAGTATATGAAATGGGTTTAGGAGTGGACTAATTAAGCCAATAACCCATAATTAGGTTTTCTACTCAAATTATGTATGCTACCTCTTGACACCTTCCACACCTACTGTAATTCTATTTTCGATTATCATATAACTATTATTTTGTATTGATCACATTTCAATAGTTTATATAAAAACTGAGTGTAGAAAAACCTAAAAAGATAGTACGGGTTTGTTTGATTGGCGGAATCGTTATTCTGTGAAATGGGAGAAAAACGATTGAAAAAAGGTGAAGTCTTTGCTTAAAACCCATCGTTGGGATGGAATAGCTATTCCTAGTTATCATACAACTCATGAAATAGCTATTCCATCCTGATGATGGATTCTAGGCAAATACTTCACATTTTTCCATCCGTTTTTCTTCTATTCCACGGAATAGTTATTCTTTCAACCAAACGAGCCCCGTATATAATTGAATTAAATATTTTAAATTTTCTGTTATTTCAAGGAAATAATGCAAACTTAAATAACCTGCGTTGTATTATTGAATTGGATTATTATATAAGATGTGGATAATGAAGGTACCACCATAAGAATAAAAATAACACGGGCAATGCCAGATGAATTTTATTAAGTTCGTAACAATGATTTCATCCATATAATGCAAGAAGACCACGTGATTCCATTTGTTTATAAATTCATGTCCTTTTTACAAAATGAAATTTTGTAGTTATTGATTTCATTTTCATTGCTATAATAACTAATTATATCATCTGATGTTGGAGATTAAGTATTTGTTTTGTTAATTAGGTATTCATTGCAAAAGAAATGGTCAAGTAGGCTTAACTATTACTAGAATTATGAAATAATTTCGTTTTACTTCTTTTATTTTTTTTATCAATATTTCATTTCTATTTATACAGCAGGATCCATATAAATACATTTTTTTTGGCACACCCATACCTTAGATATAAAGATTATATAAACGGTGTGGGACGCTCCAAGATTTGCACTTTATATCTACTTATACCTTCTTATACATCACTTATGAAGATTCTACAAAAGCACACACCGCGAACATAGCCCTTTATATTCTCTTTATACTTGCAATATAACGGCAGTGTGAAGCGCATGCGACGGTGCAAGATGTACATTTACATTGTTATGCCCTTTATATACATCGCTTGCGAGGATTCTTCGAATAGGCACATCACGCACTTTATACCCTGTATAATGACGGTACAAAGAGGTATGGAGTGTGGAAATGCTGCTAGAACTTACACGTTATACTTGGTTATGCCCCTCTTATACTTGGTATAAATGCACTACAAAGTGAAGTCCTTGCATCGTTCGCATGCTTTTACTCAAAATTTTATGGGTCTGACTTTGTTTCTATATAAATAACCTGTCATATGAACTATTATTTAAATAATTTTTTTTAATATATTATATCTAAATAATTATTTTGGATTTTTATATATTGGATTTTGAACTTAGCTACAACAATTTATAAATATATTAATGAATTTAAGTAAACAATGTAAATATAGTTTATTTTTGAAATTATTCATATAATTTTTTTAATTTCTATATAGTTTGAATGTAAACATGCCATACAGATGTTGCTCATAATTGGGACCCATCCAGAATCATCTCACGGTGAAAACAATAAAATATTTAAAAGCAAATATCAGCATGACCTGCGGGCCGGACTTGAAAATGACCACGTGGATTCTCCTCGAGCCCGCAATTTAAAAGTATGGACTGCAATGTGCTAGAGTTGATGTTTTCAGTGAAAGTCCAATGAAACTAACCGAACCTGGCCTAGCCCACCAAACAAACCGATATAGTTACTATATACCTCTCATAGTACTTAATAATTAATAATACCATTTAAATTATACATTAATTACCTATACTTACAGAAAATATTTCAAATTACACTTGTACGTCCATAATACCCGGCTCTCATTATAATTTCCTCCCAAACAGTTGTCCAAACATGTTATATATATACTCATATATTTGTATAATGCCCACTGAAAAAATCGAGGAACCCTACATACATTTTTTTATATTTTATGTAGAGAAGTGGTAAAGATGCTAACTCCAGAAGTAACCAATGTCTAGGTGCAAGCAACGTGCTCTGCTACTCTCAAGATTCCAAAATCCAAAATCCTAAATATCATTTGACCCACTAATTAAGGCATTAATTGTGTAGATCAACAATCTAATAACCTATATAAAGAACAACTGATTTGATGCAGGAAAAAACTCTCTACACATTTTTCGTCATATGCGTTAAAGTGAATTCAAATTTATAAAACTTTGGACTCATCAACACATATAATGGAAAGTGCGTACAAATACTACTTTTACGGATCACAACTTTCATCTCATTGGCTCTTCTTCAAAGTCAATCCTTATATATCCATGAATGGATATGAGACATTTTCCTCTTATTTATTGTTTGAACTTGTTGGTTTTTCTAGCACACTCTTTTTTGAATTGATTATTAACTCTTGAATTATGTGATAATTAAATGTACTAAATTAGCGTATGTAATTACTATGTAGCAAAACTATTGTTTATGCTTGTCTACTGAAACACCCACATTTTCTTCACTAATTTCAATACTTATATTTTTGTACTACCTCCTTTTATTGTTATAGGTCCTTTTAGCAAGTTTACTAATGTTAATGATTCATTAACTGAGGCAATATAGATACTAATGTACCCCTAAGACTGTTATTTAGATGCATAGACTCTTCAAAGTAATGAGAAAATAAGGAAAAGATGAGTATAAAATTATAAATTCATTCTAATGACACATAATTTAAAATTTAATTATCCTACTAACACACCACTCATGGGAGTATCATATATCCAAATCCAAATTTTTAAATCACTAAATTTAATTACTTGAACGAACATTATTTTATTCAATGCATAGCCATTAAATTTTAGAGAATTAGGAAAACCACATTTTCTTAATAAAAGCAATAGTATTATTTATCGTTTTAAATACAAATATCTTAATATTCTTATTTATGTGTATATATATACACACACATACATACATAGTTGGAGGAATACATACATTGGCCATGTATCTAGTTAATACGTAATTATATAATTATCTCTTAGTATTACCCTATAAGAATAGGTTAGAGCGGCCATTGATATCCGGTGCATATATTATATCAATGAGTGAAAACGCTAATTCCTTAGTCTGCCATAACCATGTCTACTACAATTGATCACAACACCATTTTCTACTTTCTCCTTTGCCTATCATCCATCGCCATTTTTCTCATACATTCCCTAATCAAAAGATACATAAACCCTAGTTCCAACCCCCAACTTCCACCAAGTCCGCGGGCTCTTCCTCTCATCGGCCACCTTCATCTCGTTGGTTCTACACTCCCAACATCATTTCAAACCCTAGCTTGCCAATATGGCCCACTCATGCAACTTCACATAGGCTCATCCACTTTCATTATTGCTTCAACGAATATTGTTGCTAAAGAAATCTTTAAAACCTACGATCTCAACTTCGCCTCCAGATTTGAAACGGGTCCAAAGGATTACAATATATACAAGGGTGAAGGATTCATCACAGGTTCATACGGTGCGTATTGGAAGTTTATGAGGAAACTATGCATCGGTGAAATGTTTGGAGGAGCACAATTAAGTCAATGCAAAAATATTCAGGAAACAGAGATAGTAGATCTTGTAAAATCGCTATTGGAGAAGGCAAAACAAGGATCGGATTGTGATTTGAAGGTAGAATTTGAAAGTTTGGCAAATAATGTGATATGTAAGATGACAATGAGCAAGAGATTTATGAATAATGAAGGTGAAGCAAAGAAGATGAGGAAATTGGTAAGTGAAATAATGGAAAGAGGAGCGAAATTAGGGGTAAGTGAAGTGTTTGGGATATTGAAGAAAGTTGATGTTTTTGGACATGGAAGAAGGCTTAGAGATGCACTTTTGGAATATGATAGGGCTATTGAGAAGATAATGAAGGATTACGAAGAGGATTATGAGAATCCAAATCCAAATCCAGATCAAGTGAAAGATGTAATGCATATTTTGTTGGAGACTTGCAAAAACCCAAATGCTCAAGTGCACTTGACTAGAACTCGCATCAAATATTTCATTCTAGTAAGTTCGTTTTAGTATAATTTCCCTGAACAATTTGAATTTTGAAAATGGCGTCGATAAAGCACCTTGACATGCTTAGTTCTATAAAACTTAAAAACTGATTCCTATTTTTTTAACTTTCCATGTATTGAAATTTGAATGATTTTAAAATATGTATGGAGAGAACTAATTGTAAACATCAAATTTTGTAAAAACTCCTTAATCTTGTTTCTTTCAAGTCATTCTTTATTTATCCGAAATGAGACTGTTAAAAGTTTTTCATTAACATATCCCATTTATATGCATATACATTTTGAAAACTTAATGCATGATTTGCTTCCTCAAATTGGTCTCATGATCCCCAAAACATTAAAAAGCACATGATTAACCCCTCAACTTATAAAAGTATCAATTTATTCTCTAAACGTCACATGTCAACTTCTGGTTGGTTTGATTTTTCAAATATATCATTTTTCCTTCTCCATAAGAAGTTGACACGTAGCAGTCAAAGGGTAAATTAGTGCGTTACAAGTTGAGGGGATAAAATGGTGTATTTTTGCCAGTGTTTTAAAAGGCGCTAGGCGCTAGTCAGGTAGCTAAAGCCTCGGGAAGCTTAGGCGGGGATTAATCGAGACATAGGCGGGGACTTGGCGGATTAGTTTTTTAAAATATATGATATTTATTAATAACTTAAAATAATAAATTTAGTTAACACATAAATTTTTATATAATAATATTAAAAATCCATATTTCTACGCTTTGGTGACAATTTTTTAGGCTTTGGTGATATTTTCTAGGTTTTGGCAACACTTTTTCCTATCTTTGGCGACGCTTTTTTAAGTTTTGGGGACACTTTCCGCCTTGACTGCCCAGTGATATAAAATCGGGGCGATGTTCCAAAATTCCTTGCCTAGGCGCCGCCTTGACCGTCTTTTAAAACAGTGTTTGCAAGTTCAAGGGATAACAGAATGCTTTTTAAAGTTTGAAGGTTATTTGACTTTTGAAATTAAGTTCAATGAACAAACTATGCATCAGTCTTTCCTAAATAACAAAAATTACATTATATATAAAATTAGTAAAACATTATAATATATTTTTGATAGAGCTAGATTGATCATATCATATGATTATATACAATTTTTTCTATAAAAGATTGAAATAAACAAATATGGTTAGCTAATTAACATTGTTGGTCCATATAAAAATATTATTTGAAGAAATTTTAATCTTTCATTACATTTTAGAGCATTAGAATTTCATCTACACGTTTCATTGTATTTTTTCTTCTACTCGTCACACTTCGTCTCGAATTGACTACTTTTACTTGATGAATCCTGACAATATAGGAACTATTTATGGCAAGCATAGACACAGAATCAGCAGCCATACAATGGACAATGGCAGAGCTAATTAACCATCCAAGGATTTTCAACAAATTAAGGGATGAGATCAACTCAGTTGTCAATTCCCACAGATTAGTCAACGAATCAGACGCTCATAATCTTCCATACCTACAAGCCGTAGTCAAAGAATCCCTGAGATTACACCCACCGTCGCCATTAATCCACCGAGAATGCTTTAAGGACTGCAAAATCAACGGCTACGATGTCAAAGCCAACACCAGATTGCTAGTCAATGCCTACGCTATAATGCGTGATCCTGCCACCTGGCATGATCCTGACGAGTACATACCTGAGAGGTTCTTGCAGTTTGACCAGAGTCAATTTGAATATGCGTTCATTCCATATGGTGGTGGAAGAAGAGGCTGCGTTGGGATTACACACGCTCACGCGCTCATGTGTGCGACTGTCGGAGCATTAGTGCAATGCTTTGATTGGAAAGTGAAAAATGGCGACAAGGTTAATATTAGTGTCGCTAATGGTTTCTCAGGAACAATGGCTCCTCCTCTTCTCTGCTTTCCTAGCATTCATTTTGATCCCTATTAGCCATTTAATAATATTCACGAACTAAACCCAACTCCTTATTATGTATTATTTAGTAATAAATATTTTCCCTTTGGATTTTCAATTTAATTGAATGATGAGATTATATAATATTGATCAAAATGCAGAAGCAAAAGATTTTCTTTTGTCACAAGGACTATAATATATTAATCTCAAAATCATTTCTTAATCGTCATCGATTTGTCTTAACATGCATTTCTTTCTCCCAACTAATGATTTGAAAAAGATTCTCAACACAAAAAATAAACGAACTATAAGGACATGTTGGTCTTTGATCACATCAATAATTAGAAGAACCAAGTCAGATGATATATTGAAAATCATAATGTTATCCTCTGACAATTTATATAACCCTTTTAAGAACTATTTGTGACAAATCCAATTATGGCTGAACTCAATGATTACGCTTTACCCTTCTTTGTGTTCTTAGCTTCCATCCTTTTGCTTAAAACCATCCATGCCAAATCTCGAAAACACCGCCTTCCACCAAGCCCGCGAGCACTGCCATTCATAGGACACATGCACCTATTAGGTCCGATCCTTCCCCAAGCTTTTCAAAAAATCTCGAACCGTTATGGACCTCTAGTCTACTTCTTCATCGGGTCGAAACCTTGTGTTCTTGCTTCCACTCCTGAAGTTGCAGAAGAAATTCTGAAGCACAACGAATCCAATTTCATGAACCGTCCCAAAGTAGCCAATCTCGATTATCTAACCTATGGTTCGTCTGACTTTGCGACCATACCCTATGGACCGTACTGGAAGTTCATGAAGAAACTCTGCATGACTGAGTTGTTAGGCACTCGAACGTTGGATCAGTTCCTCCATATTCGACAGCAAGAGACGATTCAGTTTTTGAACAAAGTGCAGAGTAAAGCGGAGTCAAAGGAAGCGGTTAATGTTGGGGAAGAACTTATGAGATTGACGAATAATATAATATCGAGAATAATGTTTAGAACAAGATGTTCAGAGAAACAAGATAGGGCTAGCGAGGTGCGAATGCTCGTGAAAGAGTTGAATGAATTGGGGGCGAAGTTCAACTTGTCTGATACATTTTGGTTCTGCAAGAATTTGGATTTGCAGGGCTTCGAAAAAAGGTTGAAGGATGCTCGAGACAGGTACGATGATATGATGGAAAGTATCATTAAGGAGCACCAAAATGCACGAAAAATGAGAAAGGAAATGGGCGACATGGACAACGCAGAGAAGGATTTGCTTGATATTTTACTTGATATATATGAAGATGAAAATGCAGAAAGAAAATTAACAAGAGAAAATGTCAAGGCATTCATTATGGTAAGTCAGTTATCTGATATGAATACGTTATGCTGTCAAAAAACGCAAAATCCATTAAGTTCCTGTAAACTTGGCATTTTTTGTACGATGCCACCTGAATTTTTGAAAGTTTCAATTCACACCTTAAACTTGGGTATGGTACACTAGCTTGCCACCTTCAAATTTAAAAAAATATATATATTTTGAAAAGTCAAACCAACCAAAATCTGACATGTGAAGGGACAAATTAGTGAACTTTTACCGAGTTCAAGGGGTTAATTGGATCTTTGAAAGTTCAGGGTGGAATCCGGAAAAAGATGCTGATATCAGGGGTCTTGAATGCATTTAGCCGTCAAAAAATGATTTTTAATTTCTAACAAGTAATTTTACAGAACATATTTGGCGCCGGAACTGATACATCATCCATCACAGTAGAATGGGGGCTATCAGAGCTGATAAACCACCCAGATGTGATGGAGAAAGCGAGACTCGAGATTGACAATGTTGTAGGAAAGGCCAGACTAGTTCAGGAATCAGACATAGCAAACCTTCCCTACATGCAAGCTATCGTAAAGGAAATACTGAGGCTTCATCCTACAGGTCCGTTAATCGTGCGAGAATCAGCTGAAGATTGCACAATCAGTGGCTACACAATTCCAGCGAAGACCAGACTGTTTGTTAGCATATGGTCACTCGGCAGGGACCCAAACCACTGGGAAAACCCGCTCGAGTTCAGGCCAGAGAGGTTTACCGCTGAGGACTGGATTGGAAAGAGCAACATGCTTGATGTGAGGGGTCAGCATTTCCATTTGTTGCCCTTTGGGGCAGGCAGAAGAAGCTGCCCGGGTGCGTCGCTCGCGCTAAAAATTGTGCCTGCAACACTAGCTTGTTTAGTCCAGTGTTTTGAATGGAAGGTTAATAATGGTAGTGTTGATATGGAAGAAGGGCCGGGGCTTACCCTTCCCAGGGCCCGGCCCCTGCTCTGTTTTCCCGTGGCTCGTTACAGTCCGCTTTTGTCAGTTTGATAGTTTGCGGTTTCATATCTCAAGTTACTGCTGTAATTTTAATTACCTTTAATTTAATTAGGGTCAGTTTGGCTGTGCTTCTCCAACCTGCTTTTCTAAAAAGCTCCATTTTCAAGGTTTTTCTAAGCGTAACAGAGTTGATTTTGAAAAAAAAACAAGTCAGATAATTTCCAATTAAATAGTATGAAGGACCAAAATATATTGTTTAAAGTTAAAATATGTAGTTCGATGAAAGGTTGATGAGGCAACTTATTGATAGGGTAGCTTAAAAAGTAATACCAAACATGCTCTTAACAGAGTAGTGTCTTGGTAAAACAAGTAACTTTTTTAAATAAGAACCCGTAAACAAACTTAATCATGAATTGAATACACATAAAGATTTAGGTTTAATCAAAGCAATATGGCACAAGATAACAAGATACAGCCAAAGCAAGAATGACGTGAATTAAATAGAAGTATAGAGAAACAGACAATAGAATAGGTAAACATAGCCTTGAATTGTTTTCAGCACAAGGTGGCCAGCAACCTGATTCGTGTACAATTCAATAAAACCATCCACTTGCATAAAACACCAATATGTTAATGATTAAGATATTTATATGGTCTACTAGGATGTCACGTAAATAGACGCAGTTTAAGAAAAATTAACAGGATTAGATAATAAAGCTACTCTTATATCAAGTGGTCCATTATCAAGTATCTTTCAACACTTTGGACCACAAATGCTATTCAATTTCATCCCAATAATTGGTGGAAATGATTGTTGAAGTTCGAGGAATGAAAACATTTGGAAATTAACATAAATTCTACTGAAACTGCTATACTTTCACTGTATAATTTGATCACAATTTGCAGCATTAGAAACAAGTCAATATTTATCAAAAAAACTTGAAAAATTGGTTGGTCAAAGAGAAAAAGACAAGTTGTCACTTACACAAGTGTTCGAGAATTAATGAAATTTGTTGTATAAACACAACTGCTAACAGAATTAGCTGTATAAATGGCGATATGTTAAGATTACAGGCCTACAGGGAAGTTCAATTTGTCAGATTTCAAATGTCACGTGTTACCTTCCTAATTGGTTTGACCTTTTAAATATATCATTTTTCTCTCTCCACCAGAAGTTGACATGTGACAATTAGGAGGTAAATTGGTACAGTTTTTACAAGTTGAGGGGGCAAATTAATGCATTTTTGCAAGTTTGGGGGATAACAAAAAACTTTTTAAAGTTGAAGGAGTCAATTGACTTTTAAGACCAAGTTCAGAGGGCATTCTATGCATTACGTCAATAATATATAGCAAAGCTTCCTTACCATGAATTGCTATTTGGATATAGAAGAAAGGTTTGCCACCATGATTAGGGTTGTAAATGAGCCGGGCCGAGTTTTAGCGTGTGTGTTCGTTTGTCTAATTTTTAAACAAACATGGTCCGAACTTGAATTCGAGCTCAAAATCTGTTTGTATTCGTTTATTTATATGTTCATTTGTTCGCGAGGTGTTCACGAACAACTCATTTATTTTATTCGTGAACGGTTTGTTAATTTTTTCCGAACGAACTCGTTTATTTTGTTTGTGAACAACATTGCCAATTCAATTATTAATTTAAAGTGGAAATTCAATTTATTTTTGTTGTATTAGCTTACTTTTATATAGGAATATTTTATTTTAAGTTCTATATATGTAAAAATAATCATCGAGCTAGTTCACGAACATTTATCGAGTCAGTCCATGAATTTGTTCGCGAACCTCTAATCGAGTTTGTTCACTAGTTAATAAGCTGAACTTTGGCTTGTTCATGTTCAGTTCGATTATAATTTGAGCCATAAAATCATGTTCACTTACTTTTTATTTATAAATCGAATTGAGCATTTATCGAGTCGAACACCGAGCTTTTCATGAACAGCTCGGCTCATTTACAACCCTAGCCATGATTCAGTGCTTTGATTGGAACCATATTGGTAATCGTAGTGTAGACATTGAAGATGGAAATGAAATTACTCTACCTAGGGCTAAACTAATTCCATAGATAAGCCGAGTCGAGTTTGATTTTATGTTTATTTGTTTAACATTTTAAATTTTGTTTAAGTCATGAATTTATTCATGAACGAGTTTATTTTGTTCACAAACAAAATTAATTAGATATAATAAGTCAAGTACTTGAGGTTTATGGAATCATATTTGTAGGACCCAGTAAGGGTGTTAAATAGGTCAGAGGGGGGTGGGTGAATGACTCTTTTTCGAGTTTTCGTTTAATCTTCAGAAGACTGCTTCAGAAGTTGCTTCTGAGTAAGTATTAGTTACTCAGAGTCCCCCTTTATGATTTAGGTGTTTCAGATGCGAAAATGATAGATATACAAATTA
>CATIWQ010451100.1:0-11819 GCA_949673415.1 Euphorbia schlechtendalii | reverse complement strand
GAACAAGAAACATATGAAGCTTCTGGAAGAAGACTTTGAAGACTTCTGTATCCGAGATATAGCTAGAGACAACTCCACCAAAGCTATTCACAAGAGGCAAGGAGAGCTTGAAACTGAGGTTGAGAAGCTTAAGAAAGAATTAATTCTGGTAGGAGTCAATGCAACCAACCTTAACAGAAGAGTAATGTTGGTAGAAGGCCACATATCGGGAAAGATAACTCTGCCTGGAAAATCAGAACCTTAGAAGAATGGACATCCTCAGAAGAAGGAACACCCTCAGAAGAAGGATCATTCTCAGGAGAAGAAGCATCCTCAAAAGATAAACGCCTCTCAGAAGTAAAATCTTCAAAGGATGTATCAAGGTGAATCCTTAGCTCCCAGGCAAAGGAGCTATAAGGAGTATGGATATAGGTATGGCATAAACAGTCATAAAAAAGGAGGTTATCAGAATATGACTCAGAGAAATCCATATGCCAGAAGAAGAGTTATATCTTAGAGGCAACCAATTCAGGAACCCTTTGATCTTTGCCCATCTCCCAGAACTCTGCAGAAAGAAATGGGCAGAGAAGCTGCAAAGGTCCTCTGTAACTTTTGTGGGAGGAAAAAACATACAACTTCTATGTGTAGATTTAAGAATGGCTTTTATGATTCTTATGATTGGCCAGATCTAAATTATAATGCACCCAAACCCAAGGGAAACTATGTTCGAAAATTCTAACCATCTACTTTTGCAGGTAACTCTTAGATCCATAGAAGGTCAACAAATCTGGTATATATACAGTGGATGCTCAAGACATATGACAGGAGATGAGACATCATTCATCTCGTTAGAACGTAAAAGATATGGAAATGTGAGCTTTGGAGACAATAAGAAGGGAAAAATCATTGGCAAAGGAATCATTGGATCAGAAATCAAAATTGAAGAAGTCTCTCTTGTTGATGGCTTGAAATTCAATCTTCTGAGTGTCTCTCAGCTATGTGACCAAGGAAGAAAAGTCATCTTTGACTCAGAAGGATGCTCCGTTATTGACTGTAAGTCAAATAAAAGTTTGATATACGCTCTCAAAGTCAACAATGTGTTCATAATTAATTTAAATGATAAATCAAAGAAAGATATATGCTTAATGACCAAAGAAGAAGAGTCATGGATATAGCACAGAAGGTTAGGACATGCTAAGATGAGCCTTCTAACCAAACTAGTCAAATAGAAACTTGTTGAGGGTCTGCCAAGATTAAACTTCCAAAAGGATCACTTGTGTAATGCATGTCAGTATGGAAAACAATTCAAGAAGAGCTTTAAGTCTAAATCTGATTTTTCCACTAAAAGAGTCCTGGAACTAGTTCATCTAGACTTGTTTGGCCCTGTTCTTCCCATGAGTATGGGTGGACATAGATATACCATGGTTATAGTGGATGATTATTCCAGATATACATGAGTTATTCTGCTAAGTAGTAAGGATGAAGCCTATGAAGGATTCTCCAGACTATGTAACAGAATTGAGGTTGAACAAGGAGTCCTTCTTTCTAAAATAAGAAGTGATCATGGTAGAGAATTTGAAAATAGATTATTTGCTGGATTCTATGATGCTAGAGGGATTGAGCATAATTTCTCTGCTCCTCACACCCCCAACAAAATGGGGTTGTTGAGAGGAAGAACAGAACCATAGTTGAAATGGCCAGATCTATGCTTAGTGACAACAACCTTCCCAAATATTTTTGAGCAAAGGCAATCAACACTGCTTGTTACATACTAAATAGGGTAAACATTAGATCAATAATTGATAAAACTCCTTATGAAATTTGGAAAGGTAGAAAACCTAAAATTGGGTACTTTAAAGCATTTGGATGTAAATGTTCTGTACTCAAGAATAAAGAACAACTAGGAAAATTTAATCCTAAGGTTGATGAAGCAATTTTTCTTGGCTACTCAACACATAGCAAAGCTTATAAAGTCTTTGTCAAAAGAACAACAACATTAGAAGAGTCAGTACATGTAGATTTTGATGAAACTGACCATGTAGGAAAAAGAAAAAACTCAGAGGAAGATGAAGATTCTGTCTCACATAAACAACCCTTTGAGTCAACCCAAGGAGAAACTTCAACAAAGGATGAACCGTTTGATATCAGATTCTCAAAACATGAAGATGAAGAAAGTCAACCAGAAGCAAAAGAGACTCCTATTCATCATGACCTACCCAAGGAAACAAGAACCAAGAAGGACCATCCAAAAAGATTGATCCTTGACTCACCTCAGAAACTCATTCTCACCAGAGGATAACTCAATAGAATGATAAGTCATCCAGCATTTGTCTCTATCATAGAACTAAAGAAATTTGAAGACGCAGAACATGATGAGAGTTGGATGATGGCTATGCAAGAAGAAATGGATCAGTTCACTAGAAATGACATTTAGGATCTTGTCCAAATGCCTAAGAACAAATCGATCATTGGCACTAAGTGGGTATTTAGAAACAAGCTTGATGAAAAAGGGAATGTCATCAGAAATAAGGCTAGACTAGTAGCTCAAGGATACAATCAACAAGAAGGAATCGATTATAAAGAGACATTCGCTCCAGTAGCAAGACTTGAGGCAATCAAAATCCTTTATTTATGCTTTTGCATCCCATATGGGGTTTAAGCTATACCAAATGGACGTAAAAAGCACCTTCCTAAATGGATTCATCTCAGAAGAAGTTTACGTCAAGCAACCCCCTGGCTTTGAAGATTCAAAGCATCCATGCCATGTTTATAAGTTGAAGAAGGCACTATACGGTCTGAAGCAGGCCCCCAGAGCCTGGTATGAGAGACTGAAAAGCTTTCTTATCTCAAAAGGATACGTCAGAAGCAAAACAGACACTACGTTATTCATTAGAAGAAAGAATAAGGACATACTACTTGTTCAGATCTATGTTGATGATATTATCTTTGGAGATACTGAAGAAAAGATATGCAAAGAATTCAATTCTCAAATGAAGAATGAATTCGAGATGTCTATGATGGGAGAATTAGCATTCTTTCTTAGTTTGCAAATCAAGCAAAGTTCAAATGAAATATTCATTAATCAATCTAAATATACTAAGGAGATTCTAAAGAAATTTGGTATGGAAGATGGAAGAGAGATGTCAACTCCCATCGCCTCCAACACAATACTCAGCAAAGACTCAGAAGGAAAGAAGGTTGATCAGAAGCTATTCAGAGGAATGATTAGTTCTCTATTATATCTCACAGCCAGCAGGCCTGACATTCACTATGCAGTCTGCTACCGTGCAAGATATCAAAGTGATCCTAGGGAATCGCATCTGAGTGCAGTAAAGAGAATTCTCAGATATTTGTTTGGAACCATAGAAGTCCAATTATGGTATCCAAATAATGGAGAATTCTTACTGAAAGGATTCACTGACACTGATTATGGTAGAGATCAATTGGAAAGAAAAAGCACTACTGGAGGATGTCATTTTCTGGAAAATAACATCGTTTCTTCGTACAGCAAGAAACAAACCTCAGTAGCATTATCTACTATAGAAGCTGAATACATGACTACGGGAAACTGTGTTTCTCAAGCACTGTGAATTAAATAGCAACTAGAAGACTATGGAGTCAAACGTTTCCTTTTGTCTAATTGGTGTCCAAAGGGCATATTGGATTTCCACTTCCATCCCACAATAATAATGGACTAATTATCCCACAATTATGATTGACTAATTAAGAATCATTTTATATCCACATATTCTCATGTGATCAACACCTTTCTTATTTAATTTGTATTACATTTACCACCGATATTGCTAATGTAGATCATCTTTAATTTCAGTTTTCTTATACGAACTGAACCAGAATTTCAAATGACTAAATGATTCAAGTTTGAAGAATCCGAAATATGAAATTGAATTACAAAAAGCTTTTTTGAGCTCGGTTTTTAACCTATCTAAAAATACCAATTCCTTTAGCTGTCGAAAAGTTCTAAACGTAATCATTTGTTTGTTGGACTGTACAAATTTTAAACGTGAAGCGATGATAAATGTAATAATTAGATTAAATGTCAGCATTTTGTTGACCCATTTGCATCATCAATCATAATGATAGAATAATACCCAATAAGAATCCTGCCACTCAATAAATATCCACCTAAGTCACTGTTGAAATAGCATACAACTAAAATTAGGCATTAATAATGTGTGCGTATGTATGTTATAGATGTTGGGTATGCTGTCACCTGTAATTCACCTACCTCCTATAATATATTACTATATATTACCATATCGATAAATTAATTTGGTTAATTTTCCTAATATGATAGTAACATATAGAGTTTAAAATATGTTTCTGGTTGCTTCATACATGTACCAACCAAAATCATCCAATTAATCACTTTGATTAAAGTTATTGAAATTCTTCATTTCCATCAAAGCTACAATCCCGTAATTTTTATAAATTATATATTGTAAACAAAATATAACTGCCGTACCAAAGCTAATTTAATTTGTATAAGTTCATCCAGCTTAAAATTAAGAATTATTAAACAAGTTCTTGCTTCCTACTTAGTTTTTTTATGTAAGAAAATAAAGCTAGGCTGCTTAGAGACTTTATGTAATGTTTAGTACATGGAATTTGGGAACAGTGCAGAACTCCATGTTGTTGAGAATGTTGGGTTATCCCATATCGGTATTAAACAATAATAAAGAGTGATATATAAGTGGTGAAAATTGAACCTTAACACAAATCAATTGATTTTGTTAAATGAGCTCAACCCTACTTGTATCACTGCTCAAGCTGTCGAACCCAACACTCTTCAGGCTCATAGATTCTCTACACATCAATTTACATTAATCCTCCATAATTGCCTTCAATTTTCAAAATTTCTAGAACAAAGTCAACAGTTTGATGGGTTAACTGCAATTTAGAAGCAACTGTTAACAAGCAAAACAACTTAAAGTGGACGACCAAATGCTTTGCAGAAGGGTTTAGGTATTGAAATGTTAAATCTCTTAATAAACGCCTAAACAAACACCAAAAACTAATGCACTCAACTACTAATGAATCATGAATATCAGTTATCACAATTGCTTTGATCATAAACATTCGAAATGCATAGTTACAGCCCGAATTTGATATTTTTTACTGGATGTCATCCTGAACTTTTTAAAATTCCTTGATAGCCCCAATAAACATGGTAGAAAGTAATCTAGTTAGCCCTCTCGGTCTCATGTGTCACCTTTTGATTGGTTTGACTTTTCAAAGGATGTCAATTTTTTTTATTTTTCTTACAACAATCAAAAGGTGACACATCGCACCGAGAGTCCGAGCTCGCAATTACACTTTTGCCAAGTTTAGGACGTTGTTAGACAAGGGCAAACGCAGACTTCAAAATGAAGGGGATCAAATTTATTGAACCCGGTGCAAAATAACATTGACAAATATATATTTTTATTGTTACTTAATTATGAAAATCAAAATTTTATAGCAAATTTTTAGAACTTTGTTTCATTGTAAAAAAGTTAATAAATAATTTGTCATATTTGTTGATTATAAGACTTACGTAACAAAAGAAAAATGATGACTTTTTATAAACTAAATGTCTTACCTAGTTAATAGGTTGTAACAATGTTAATCTTTGTACTATTTTGATTTGTACTATTATTAATCTTCGTTCATTTTATAACATTTAGATTGAATTAAATTTGTTTTCTTTAAATAGGTCTAACCACTTTTTAGTATCCGAGTGTCAGAATTAGTTTATTGATTTTGTCCCTTGTTGTACACATTATATATCTAGTCCTCCTGCTATTAATTTTGTTACCCAAATAGTCCATTTTTTAAACAATATTATAACTCTCATATCACATAGATAATCCACGTGAAAAAAAAAGATTAGGTGGAGCAGGGCAGGCCCTAGGGTGGACAACAAGTGCCACCGCTCAAGGCTCATGTTGAAAAGGGTCTCAAAACTAATATTTTTTTTTATAATTTTAGTATTTAATTTTAAAAGGATAAAAGTAAATAATTATTAGTGGTAGATAAATTGGTAATTAGCTTATTAAGGCTATGAAAGTCATAAGATCGAATTTAGTTTAAAAGAAAATTAACTTTTATTATAATTTTTTATTGATGACCCATTTTATTAATTTTTAAATTATTTTACCTAGGATGCTCAATTTATCAGGACCGAGTTTGAGGTGGAATCACATAGATTTAAAATGAGAAAATAAGTTATTTAATGGACTAAATTATTAATTTATATCGATGTTCGTACGAGAACAACTCTATCTTCTTCCTCACTCGATACTTTCAACCTAAGTCCTAAATATCTCAATTCCATATACTTCAACCCAAGCCCCAAAAATCTCAATTCAACAAAAGTCTGCATCTTTCTTCATCTCACTCACTCACTTGATGTTGATTTGGATTTATGTTCTAAAGCAATAAGAGATCAGAGATAAGCTTTTATTTAAAAGATATGTCAAGATAACAAAATCAGATGAGCTTCAAGGAGTCAATTAACTAAATAACAAAACAAGAACATACACAATAAACACTTGAACTAGAAAACTCAACAAAATCTCAAATTAGACATTAAACTCATACGATCATACAGCTATTAGAATATGAGTTCTCCATATTATATGATCCCGGGTCAATGCGAACTTTTAATCAAATCGAAACATATGATACCAGTGTAAATCAAGAATAGAAACTAACTATGATTCAAGTTATATGTTCAATATATGATATCAAGGCCCATTAAGGGCCCAACTAAGTGTACCTTAGCCCAGAAACATGGCTCCTTAGTCAAACCTTGCCTCGGCGTAAGCACGAGCCGAATCATCTTCAGCATGGCAGCGGTACCGAATCAATACTCAAAATAAATGACTTAGGGCAGGCCTTGACATTACTCGCACCAAAAAGGATTTGGCCGAAGTCCTTCATTTAGCAATATCCTCCGTGTCTCAGCTGAATCAGTGTTGGCAAAATCCATGCTGATCTGGCGCACTCTCTCTCTCCTTTGTCGCATTAATTACAAACCTGACTAGCAGGGATGAAATATTTAATGCTCAGACGGCTGAAAAGACCCTCAAGCGACTTACCACTTGCGCACAGCTTGCAGGCAGACCCCACAGATCATCATTGCATGAATCCTTATAAATAGCAAGGCAAACTCCCACTTTAGAGGTAACTGTTACTTCAAGAATACACTCTTACCACCCTTCTCAGATAACTGACTTTAGCATCAGAGGGTTTCCACCGGAAACACTCCCGGTTGGAGACTTGTTTTGCAGGATCCGGGGACGTCAAAGATCGTGAACTACCTTCGACGGATACCAAATTGGTGCAGTGAGCATGGATAATACAACCCTGAACAATGACTACCCCCCCAAACAAACCAAAAAGACCTTTCACTCCAGGGATCGTCCTGTTTTTTGGTACACCGGAGCTCGGAGATAAGGCTGGAACATCGAATCCAGTCACCACCGTTCCCCCGCCACAGACGGAAACACCTATCTTATCAAGACCAGTGGCATACGAAGAAGGAAGAAGGAAGGTCACGGAACGAGACATGGTGACAATGCTTTTCAGACAAAGCGAGCAACAAAATGCGGCCATGGCCCATATGCAAAATATGATGAACGAAATCCCGCACTCACGAAAAGAGGAACAAGAATTGCACAGGGACCTCTGTAGAGAAAGGTAATTGAATAGGTCGGAGATGCGACGCCCATCTCGAGGTTCCCCATCCATGGTTAGGCAAGATCGCTCACGTTACACTTACCACCTCTCACAAACATTGGAAAAGGGAGGAACTGCCACGAGTAAAGGAAAGGCGAAGATAAAATCCCCACGATGGAAGAAGGGGGATTCGAGGAATCACTCCAGTATGGAGACAGAATAGCAATCAAAACCAGCTCAAAGAAGCCTCTAGATAGCAAGGGAAGCTCAGCGGTATCAAGGCGGGAGATCTCCCCAAAGCTTCGGCCTACTAGAGAGGATTTGGAGGCTGTGATATCCAAGAAGGTGAAGGCACTCCTAGCTGAGAGGGGAATGGAGGCTACCGTACCAGACATCACCGAAACTGACTCGCCCTATTGCAACCACATACGCGTGGAAAGATTCTCCAAATGCTTCAAACAACCTCATCTACGGGAGTACTCCGGGGTAGGAGACCCCACCGCGCATGTTCGCTATTTCCGTCAGTGCATGGAGGCAGCTGATGCAACAGATGCCATGTTGTGCAAGTTGTTCCCCACCACCTTACCCACTAGTTTGAAAGCCTCAAACCGGGATCCGTAACGAGCTTTGACATGATGGCCAAAAGCTTTGCCCTCTACTTTGTCAAGTCTATACCACCCAACCGAACGGTCCAACACTTACAGATGGTCGAGATTAGGGACTGCAACATCGACATAGCCTCAGAAGCATTGGCGAGAAACTGTTGAAATGCCGACTTGGTAAAAGACATATCCACCGAGAGACCTCCCAGTTTAGTGACGCTGATGCAGAAGGCTAGAAAATGGGTACGTTGGGAAACTCATAAAAGAAACACAAAGCAAATCGAGGCCGCCGTGAGGGGGGAACTAGCGAAATGGTGAGACTTTAGAAAACACAAGCCGGAGCATCGACAAGCCTATCGTCCGGAGATAGCAAGATGAGAAATGGAAGAATTCACCCCTTTCAATGCCAAAAGAAAGGAAGTTCTAATGTGGATCGAGAAAAAAGGGGAAGACATCATATACCCCCCTAAAATGAGATACAAAGGGAAGCAGGGGACTTACTGCGAGTTCCATAAAAGCGAAGGCCATAACACAGAAGATTGTAGAGAGTTGGCCAGCGAATTGAGCAAGAAAGCTGCTGATGGTCGGCTGGACCGCTTCCTTCAAAACCCGCCGAGGGGTAGATAGCGAGATGAAGGGGGAGAAATCCCCGCCAGGAGCAACGAGGCTATTAACTACCTCACCGAGACGTTGAGGCAGGCTATCAACCACCTCGCCGCGATGCCGAACCTGGTTATCACCCACAACATCGTAATGCTGAAGAGCCCCCGCCTAGGGGAGTGATACATATGATCATCGAGGGAATCACCCAGAAAAAGAGGAAGAGGGGGAACACATTTGATTACGATAATACGGACAAAGGGAGCGAAACGTGTTACACCTTGGCTCAAGAGAAGAAACCTTTGCTTCACAATGATGCCCTAGTGATTGAAATGATGGTGGAGGGATACCAGGTGCATCGTACACTGGTGGACAATAGTAGCTCGGTTAACGTGATGACCAGAAGAGTGTACGAAGCAATTAGAGGAAACCCCAATCACCTTGCCATTCATCAGGTACCGTTGATCAGCCTAGGAGGGCACGCAGTACGCATATGCGGTTCGACGAACTTATCTATTACATTGGGGGATAGTGGTCCCAAGTGGAAGACTCGGGTTGAGTTTCTCACCGTGGATATCCCGTTGGCGTATAATATAATCTTGGGGCGCCCACTCATCATCGGCTCTGAAGGTGTCATTAACCTTTGATACCTCACGCTTCAAATACCTACACACCAGGGAGTGGCCACAGCCCGCGAGAATCAGCAAGTTGCCTAGGAAACATATTTGATGTCCCTGAAAGCTGAACCTTTATCGGTAGAGGAGGAATCTAACCAGGAGCAGGCCGCCGAACCCAAGGACATTATGGTAGCAGTAACCTTGGAAGAAGGGAAAGAGGTCCGCATGTCTAGAGGGTTAAAGGAAGAAATCAAGAAAAAAATCCTAGCAGTACTGCATGAGAGGGTTCAGGCTTTCGCATGGACTTCGACGAACTTAACTGGTGTCATCCCTGAAGTTGCGGAGCATCGACTGAATGTCCTTCCTCAGGTGAAACCAGTTAAGCAAAAGCGAAGGAATCATGCCCCGGAGAGAAAGAAAGCCATAGAGGAGGAGGTCTCTCACCTGCTCGAGGTTGGACACATCAAAATAGTCCGTTACCCTGACTGGATCGCCAATGTAGTGCTAGTTAAGAAGTCTAACGGAAAATTCTGCATGTGTGTAGACTTCACAGATCTAAATAAAGCATGCCCAAAAGACAGCTATTCTCTCCCCAGCACTGATATGTTGGTAGATGCCACAGCAGACTACGCCATTTACTCCATATTGGATGTGGCATCGGGCTATAACCAGATACCTATGGGAGATGAAGACAAGGATAAAATGTCATTCATTACGCACGAGGGAATCTATTGCTACAACGTCATGCCCTTCGGTCTTAAAAACACAGGGGCCACATATCAATGAATGATGAACGAGATCTTCGACGACATGATAGGGAAAGAAGTAGAGCTGTACATGGATAATATGATTATCAAGAGTAAGACCGAAGTAGAACACGCCGCAGACATAGCCAAAGTTCTGACCTTTTTAGAGGAGTACGGGCTGAAGCTGAATCTAGAAAAATGCGCCTTCGACGTAACAGGAAGAAAGTTCTTGGGATATCTGGTCTTGTAAAGGGGAATAGAGGCTGACCCTGATAAGATAAAGGCAGTGCTTCAACTCAAACAACCCCAAAGCATCAAAGACATCCAACGTCTCAACGGGAAGCTAAACGCCTTAGGTCATTTCATTTCTTGCGCGGCACGCTGATGCATCCTGTTTGACAAAGCTTTGAAAACGAAGAAGTTCATATGGGGAGAGGACTGCGCCACAGCTCTGGCCAAAATTAAAACATTTTTTTATCTCCCCACCCTTGCTGAGCCGCCCAATCACCGGCAGGCCGCTGTATCTTTATCTCAGCACTTCGGAAGAGGCATTGGGTATGGTTCTCATCAAAGAAGAGGGGGTGGATCAGTTTTTCAGTCTATTATGGCAGTCGTGCTCTGAAAGGCACCGAAGTTAGATACGACTGAATGGAAAAGCTGGCCTTCGCGCTGGTGGTGTCTTCCCAGAAATGGCTTCACTACTTTCAGGCCCACGCGATTATAGTGCAGACCAACCTGCCACTCAAGAAGGCCCTTCAGCGGCCTGAATACTCAAGACGCCTTGCTGAGTGGTCCCTCAAACTTACGGAGTTCGATGTTCTCTTTGAACCAAGGGCGACAATGAAAGAACAGGCGTTAACTGACTTCGTGCAAGAAGCACCATCTAGAAAGAACCACCAGAGGCGACGTGGTGTATGTTCATAGGTGGTAGCTCCAACAGCGCTGCAGCAGGCATTGGGATTTTCATTTAAGGGCTGAAGGGGGTAGTGATTCGACAGGCCGCTAGGCTGGATTTTAGGGCCTCAAAAAATGCGACAGAATACGAAGCGCTGATCTTCGATTTAGAGATTATCAAAGCCATCAAACCTGACAACATCAATATATTCAGCAATTTCGGGCTGGTGGTCAAGCAGTTCGATGGAGAATACAAAACCAAGAATGAGGTAATAAGTCAGTACCTCGCCCGAATCACCTCCCTCATTAAAGAAATTCGTAGCGAAGGTACCAAAATGTCGATTAAGCAGATTCCCAGGGCGTTGAACATTGAAGCTGATAGACTGGAAAAAGGGGTATCCAGCGAAGAACAGGAGATCTTGCTTCCCTGCGTCCTTTTTCACATTAATTCCCCCAGCGTGCCAACAATAGAAATGCTACAATCAGAAATGGAGGATAAGTGGTTCACCCCAATCAGCAAGTATTTAAAGCACAACGAGCTACCGGAGGAGGAGAGCGCAACTCAAAAAATAGTATGAAAATCCTTTCAATAAGCGATGATCGGCGAACAGCTATACCGTAAATCCATCAGCCATCCTTGGCTGAAATGCATGGATCGCGTCAACGCCGATTACATATTGCGCGAGGTTCACAAAGGA
>CATIWQ010450968.1:0-36195 GCA_949673415.1 Euphorbia schlechtendalii | reverse complement strand
TAGATTTCTCTATATTCTCGAGCGATTGTTGTATAAGTGTACTTGCAAATCACTTATCAATAAAAGTTTTCATTCTTCAATATTCGTTTGTTCGATATTCACAAAGAATAGCATCTTAAGGGAGGTTCTGTACGGGCCGAGATCGAGTTCAAAGTAGACGTAGGAATTGCGAGAATTGACGACTCCCATTAAAGAGTGGATACGATTTTATCAACTTTAGCTTTCACTTGCATACCTTACAACTTTGCTTTGCTTTCTACTTATACTTTCTATTTCGAAGTTTATGATATGTCTATGTGTCATAATGCGTATTTCGTGTGAAGTCTTTTATGTTAATAAAGTTATATGCGTTGGAGTTAATTTTAAGAGTACTTTCGGGGTTAACAATATCTTGTATAATCACTGGATCTGTGATATAACGCTGTTTAGTGATCCAACATTTTTGGAATGGTAAATTGCTAAATGTGGCTTTGTGAGAGCGACCCGTACTAAGCATAGTATTGATGTTGTCCAGGTTTATATAATTGCCTTAATTCGTTTGCTCTAGGTTTTGCAAAGTAATTTCATGTGTTGCTCTGCGGCGAATAATTGAACATCTGAGTGTTTTGAACCGAGTCTGTTAGATTAATTTAGTGAATCATAACATCTTTGTTGAACTTGCATGTTTTCTTTGCTATCCTTATTTCGTAGGGAAATTCTATATATTTAGATTCTCTAATCTTTCATATATATATTAACTCATTCTTCATTCTAACCCTCCTATCCAAAATTATCAATACATATTATTTTCTTTATCCTTTTTCCTTATTTGATCTTTAGAGCTAGTCCTTCTCTGTGGGATCAATATCTTTTAAAACTACATCACAACTGTATACTTGCAGTTATCATTATTTTTCTATTTGATAAGAGGTACTGACAACACCTATACTTTACGCGAACAATTTTTTAGCATCATTAATATATAGCCAAACTCTTTGCGTAAAAGTTATTAAACTTATCAGTAGAAAAGTGGCGAACACTTATCAAAATAGAAAAATGGAGGGTCAACCGAATTGCATCTTCATATAACCGTTATATGCTTTCTCGAATATTTCCTTCTCTTAAGCATAGTATAAAGTATAAAGGACAAAGGAAGATCACTTTGAAAAGTTTAATCTCAAGGCATTTTTAGGTAACCTAGGATGCTGAAAAACTCTTAGTGGTTGCATTTTATACTCCATACCACTCTCCCCTTTTTTTAGTGGTTGCATTTTATGCTCTATACCACTTTCTCTCAATTTTTTAAAGCATATATTTTTGAAGTACAGATTCATACTTTGCACCTATTTTTCATACTACGCTACTTTTTCTTTTTTCACTCATTGAATGGTTGCAATTTCTGTTCCGTACCATTCCTCACCTTTTGTATAACTCATTGGTTATCCTCTCTTTCTTTTGATTTTTCTTTTTATCCTTTATTGATCACTTCAAAGTATTATGGCTATAGTTTCCCAACACTTTAAACATACTTAATACTTATAGGTTATATTTGAGAATAGCATATAAAACTCATAGTAAGAATACTACTAGATATTACTCCACTTAAAACTTATCGGTAGCATTAAACTAAAACTATATAACTTATACTAATTCATGTTGCATTGAAATATATATTGAAACTTACTTGGAATGTTGCTTTCGAATGTTACTCATCACTCATCCTTGCTAAATGCTAAATGTTGTGCCAAAATGCTCACACTCTCAACGAGCGCTGAAACTCGAAACAAAAATTTTGTTTGAAATTTTCACTAACATTGAACTTGTAAATACCTGACACTCATACTAACCTTGGAACAAATGTTAGTATCGTATAGGTATGAATAATGTATAAATAACACAAAATCAAGAAAAATTTAAAATTCTTCAATTTTTTTCAATTTTATTTAATTTTTTTGGATTTTTGGGAATTTTACAACTCCCCCGACACTTAAGAACACAATGTCCTCATTGTGAGACATTTAATTAAAAATGAAAAACTAAACTAAAAACTAGTCTAAAAATATGAAAAATAAAAGAAAAGAGTAAACCTGTCTATTGTGAAGGAGAATCCGGGGGACTAGGAGTGAATTGCTAATTTTGTTTTCTAAAGAAGGATAGTAATTTTCGAAGCATCGATTTGTTACTCTTCTTAAGAATCTTCATGTCTTTCTTCATAAATTCAAGTTTTTGTTGCATGCTCACCTTCCAATCTTCCAGAGCTTCGTCTTCTTCTTCTTCATCATCTTCTTCGATCATCGTGGCCTTTCTAGGATGACATCTAGTGGTTGGATTAGATGGTTCGATGGAAGAATCTTTATGAGTTGAGATTAGCTTCTTGGTGCGGTTGGAGTAGGTATAGAAAGAATAGAAACCATCATTTTCTTGAAGGAGTTCTGTATTCTTCAAGTAGTTCTCATCCATATAACGAAAATACTCACTCGTTCTATGGACATAGGGGAGTTTGTTTCTCACACCCAAGATTATAGCGGTGATAATTTTGGCCGCTCCTATCTTGTTCCTAATACTTGTAGAATTCTTCTTCATCATATCCCAAATAACATCCACAAATTCGCTTTAGGCTTCATCAAAGCGCAAGAAAGAACAAACAAATCTTTCTTTTGGACTTTGGTATTCTCTACTCGATAAAATATCGAAGTGGAAAGATATTTGTGGAGTAGAAGAATGCACTCATCCTTAATAAGTTTACTAGGAGAATTTTTGGGATCGAAAACTCTCTTACCCGTCAAATCTGCCCAAACTCGATTTGGTTGAAAAGAATCCATCATACTTGATGAATTTTCAATTTCGAACCCGAACCAAGCACTCATCGTCTCTCTTGAGATGGTGTAATGTTTTCCTTGCTTACGAAATTGTATTACCCTCTTCTTCTTATCCTCGAAATCGAATGTCATAAGACATTCTAAAATCCAATCCCGATTTTGTGGAAATCTCTTTCCCGCAAATGCACTCAAACCAAGATCAGCAAGATAAATTCCCATTTGTTCATGGAGTCCCATAGTCTCCAAGAAAACCATATCAAGAAAAATCATCCCATTGATTTCCAATTTGTTGAGAATTTGGAATAGTTTCCCTTCTTCCCTTGAATGAATCAGAAAAGGACATTCGTATTCTTGTTGGTAATTCAGGATTTGTCTTTTATTTGCTGCTGCCTTGACACGAGGTATGTTTGTTTTTGTTTAGAAGTAAAGGGTTTGAAAAAGGTTTGATTATAGAAGAATAGAGAAGAAAATTGCAGAACTTTATAAGCTTTGTAGAAGTTGTGGTGGCTAAGGGTTTAACCTAGACCTAGTTATAGAGTTCTAAAAGGTCTCTAATTGGCCAAAATAGTCAATATAGCCATTTATCCTTCAAACTAGCCGTTAATGGTAGTTTCGGACATCTATCGCGTGTTTAATCACGATCTGTAACGGTTATATTTTGCCCGTGTCGATAATGCGAAAGGTTTTCACGATTGTGACTTTCCTCACTACAAAAGTAGAAAGTTTTACTGCTTAATGTCACGAGTGCGATCTGTGTCGCGGTTGCGAACTTCTTAATTTCTCCAATTCTTTAAATTTTTTAGACTTAGCCTATAATAACTTAGAAAAATTACATATGTTAAATATAAATATTGAACATTTATTATTCAAAAAAATTTTAATACAGAAGAAAACAAACAACAAGAGATAACAACTATACAGAATTCCTAAATCTAAGTGAAAAGTAAAATCTATTCAGAGGGAAGCTATTCTATCATTAGGTCAATCTTGTAGTAGGATTCCCTTAGATCTCGCTTGACATCAAACATAAGAGTATGAATATCGTTGATTTTTCTATGAATCGAGATCTGTGCCTCCATAAGTTCATTCAACTTTCGACGAAGGTTGGTTGTACTACGTTCTTCCTTCCTCACGATTTCCCATTCTGGATGTCTATCAGCTTCCACAATATCATCCCATGATTTCCAATCATAGGTGATTCTATCAACTCCAATGCACCTAACCAGAAATCCATACTCAAAGAAGAATTTCGTAGTTAATTCCTGAATCATGTCACTAGTAAAGACTTCAGTGGCGTAGGGTATTCTCCTAATTTATACTAACAGATTTGCCATAGTTCAACATTCGTACTCTGTCATTCCAGGGTTCTATGCAGTAGACATGAGCGTCTCCATCATAATCCCCAAAATATCAATAGGTGTGCCATCCCAAATTGCTTCCAACACAAACAATTCTTCTAGAATGATAAGGTCGAATGATGACTTACCAAACAACACTCCACTTAAATAAAAGTGTAGTGCGAGTATACATGGATCACGAATCCACCGGCTATAGGCAAATTCACGCTTATACTCGATTTGGCCAGTCAGGCGATTCCATGTTGGTAAGGGATCCCATCCAAGATGCATCTTATGATAGCAATCCTTCGGAAAACCCATATACCTTTCCAGCGCTTTCCTTGTTAACTTATACTCCCTTCCATGGTGATGATAGACTAAATAATTCTTTCTATCATTCTTCCAAGCCAGTGTGACCAACATCTCTATGCAATTGTCTACACTGTTCCCCAGAGTCATATTCGAGTAAATGATGAAATTAAGAATCCTTAGGTAATACATAACTCTATCATATACACCGAGGTTGGTGAAGTTGTTCCTATGAATAGTATAGGAACTCTTAAACTCAGCCAACCTTATGACTTCATAATGATCCTCTATTTCTCTAGAGTGGATCGGGAATGAAGCTTCATACCATTCCTAGAGATTTGTAAGCGAAACTAGGTTGGATTTATTTACGCTAACCATTGTGAATGAAAGAAATGATTGAAAGAAATGAAGTAATTTCAGATTTGGAAAAGATTTGTTCTTTGAAAGGTAGACAATCAGATTGCAGAGGTGAGGATTTATGATCACTCCCATGTTAATTTTATAGGGGTTAGTGGAATAACTGTCGAATAACTGAAAAACTGCTGCAGTTAAAACACTAGTCACGATCTTGATTATATGTCGTGATCATGACTTACAGAGTTTGAGAAATAGAAAGTTTTATGAAGGAATTCACAAGCGCCAATGGGGGTTGCGAACGTAAATAGGAAAAATAGAAGAATTTCTTCTAGTTATTGATAATTCAAATGTAATAATATGACGTATCACCTCCAAGATGATTATTTCATATTCTTTTCACATCTAGCTAAGGATTTCACAACCTATACAGTTTAAGAAAGAAACAAATATAATATAATAAACTAACAAATAAATATATGAATAAAATAAAACCGTACCGTAGTCTCAAGTAATTAGATCTCTAGAATGCACTTGCCTTCCCCAGCAATGGCGCCAAAAACTTGTTTGCAAGGTCTTTGACTCTACTAATTCTTAGGGTTTATAATGTATAACGAAACCATAAACCTTGTTCCCCACTTCTCTATCCAATAAGATAAATGTTCAAAATATGAACAGGTGTTGTCAGTACCGCTTATCAAAATAGAAAAATGGTGACTACTACAAGTATAGACATATCATAAACTTCAAAATAGAAAGTATAAGTACAAAACAAAGTAAAGTTGTAAGGTATGCAAGTGAAAGCTAAAGTTGATCAAATCGTATCCACTCTTTAATGGGAGTCATCAATTCCCGCAATTCTTGCATCTACTTTGAATCCGATCTCGACTCGTACAGAACCTCTGCTAGGATGCTATTCTTTGTAAATATTGAATAAACGAATGTTGAAGAATGAAAACTTTTATTGATAAGCGATTTTCAATTACACTTATATAGCAATTGCTCAAATTTGTGGAGAAATCTAGTGATCGAAATAAGTATCGAATCACTTATACTTTTTTCTCGCTATAACTTTGATCGTAGCGAAATCTAAACAATTTCTACTCTCCATCTATGCACACACTATGCACTATTTTTCCACACAACACCATCCACACACCATGAAATTATGGAGTTTGGAGCCCTATTTATAGAGTATGAAGGGTTGCGTCTATCTAAACGAAGAGTCGTGTCCATTGGTGAAAAGTTACATCGCTTCATTATGATTGGATGCAAAGTCTTATCTTTATCCATAGTGGAAAGGCACCTTTTCATGATTGGTTGACTCCCAAAAGGTGTCTTTTCATTTGGTAGTTGATAGCAGTTGATCGTTTTTATCCAACGGTTGGTAGTTGAAAAGAGTTGACCAATAACTGTCACAAGACACGACCACGAATCACATGTCATAATCGTGACTAATGGTTGACAACTTTCTATTTTGAAGAATGATAAGTTGCGACCGCGATTGATTGTCACGACCGTGAATTGTGTTTTTCTTTAGAATTCTTCTTGCAACTTCACCGATCTTTACAGCTTTGATCCTAAGCCAAATCTTTGTGTTCCACGCATCTTTTTGCACCTTTTTCACTCTTTTTACATAAAATTCTATCTTTGATCATTTCACTTCCAAGATTCACCTAGTTTCTGCATTTACATAAAAAATAACTACATAACACGTGAAATCTTTTATATGAAGTATAAAATGAATCAAAACCATATCGTTTTATGATTGAAAATATCATGATAATAAGTGTAATTATACACTTATCAAGGCGTGGTCTAGTAGGGTGTTTAAGGTGAAAATAAAATTTGTCAGGTCGTGGACCTGAAATGGTTGATTGAGAAAGCGAAAACATTTTAGATCAGTCAAACCCAAATCCGCTGTCTCTTAGTGTGGAGTCACGACTTGGATTAGCTCTTTCCAAGAATTTGAGTCCTGTGAGGCTTAACGTCTGGGGGACGGCCTACTAAGACACAAAGATTCTGGTTCAGGATAAGTTGCTTATTTTTTATTGGATCACATTATATTACATCTATAGAAAACCGTATTTCTTAATTGCGCATATTCGCACTCATGTCATTTTTTGAGTTATTATGCATGATTCACGTATATTTTAAAGCGGTAAATCCATCAATAATGTAGTAAATAAATGTGGAAAGTAAAGATTAAAAATTACAAAACCTCGGGGGATGTAACCGCCTGCCTAATCTATTAATTACATTTCCTAAAAAATAATTGAAATTGAAATACCCGAAGGAAAATTAAAATCTTAAACATATATCTAATCCTAATTTACCTACATCCACAAAGGTTAGCATAGGGTATATTACAACATATTGCACGTATGCTCGATTTTGGCCTTAGCAAGGCCCGTGTGGCCTATTGAAAAATCGTGGTAATGGATTTGTGATTTGAAAAAAAATAGTTCGTTTTATTAACACGTTGTTCGTTTTAATTAATGAAATTGTTCGCATGGTAAAATAATGAGGGCTGTTATCCAGGAATATATTTTATTCCCTTCGTGGGGTATTCTAGCATGTATCTCCATTAATAAAAAAATTACAGATGAAGAAAGAAAATTACAACTTTTAGAATAAAAAAGAATAATAAAAGTCCCAGGTCCATAAATTAAATTAGAAGAAGAAATAGTAGAAAATGAGCACGGAATCAGCAGTTCTAGGAACTCAAAGGCTTACCCTTACAGAATGAATCCACTTCGAAAATACTGTTCAACCTCAGAAAGTAGTCCTCGTCGTCTTTTAGTTTAAGTTGTTGAAAATGTGGTGTGAATTCCGAAAATATTTGTTTAGTTCCCTAAATTAATTGTAGCTCTAAAAGCAATATTTTTCTCTGAAAATTTCTGCTCCTGATTACTAAAAATTCCCCAAATATTTATTGGGAAAAATCCCGGAAATCCAAAAATGTAAACAAATTCCGGCGTGGCTCGCCAGAAAAATTTTGGCGAGCCTCGCCAGTGATATATTTCGATTTTTGGCATTTTTTGTATTTTTTTATGTATTTTTTTATTTTTTATATTTTTAATTAATTTTTGAACTAAAAAGAAATATTTATTAATTTTGTTAAAATTCCTTTTAAATTCAGAGACTAGGAACACTCCCATTTGAAGGCGTATGGATAATTGAGAGTTGTCTGATTCAAGGATAAAACTCTGAAAAGCTATCATCATTGAACGCGTGAGCTGGTACAAAATCCTGTGCTCATATATATGACAAAATCGATTTTGGCATTGGTAATGTCGGTGTCAGCATTGCCATAGTGACACCGACATTGCCACCCCAGCAGTGACCGAGCCCAATTTGGGCCAAAGTTAGGCCCAAAAGATAACATCAACACTGATATTGTTAACATCAATGTCGGTATTGCAACATCGGTATCGATGTCGCGGAGTCAGCAGTAGCATAATAGCAAAATTTTGAAAATTGTGGATGTAATAATTCCATAGGGCCCTTGTACCCTTGTTTGACTTCTCCAGCTTGCTACACACTGTAGAGTGGCTGGAGAGGGTCCTCCTTCCTTAGATTGGGGTGGTGAAAAGTGAAAAGTGAAAAATGAAAAATGATGGTAAATAATAATGACATTTTCTCCTTGGTTTGAAGGGAGATCTCCTACAAAAGGAGAGCTGAAATGCAGATAAGGAGGAGGCTCATTTTTTGTGCATAGAAGCATAAGCAAAAAGATCTCTCTTGATTTCAAAAGGAAAACTTGCATTTTTATAGTTTTGATTTGATTTTGGGATAATCTCTTGGGTTAAACAACATTTTCTTTGAAAAGGGAAAAGGAAGTTCATAAAAATAGTATGAACTTGGGATTTCTGGGATTTCTCTAGGCAATCTTGAGGTTTAGATTCACAAAGTTGAGAGAAAGTGAAGAGAATCATGTCTTTAGTTCATGTTCATATCCAAGCTATATTATGCCATCTTTGTTAAGTTTTAATCCATTTAAACTTAGTGGAGAAGTCCTTAACATAGTCCTTAGCTACATAAAAGTCCTTCCATCTTAAGTTTGTGGATCAAAACTTGCCCCATCTCTTGGTTTTCTCAAGCCAAATCACCACATCACACAAGCAAAGAAACAAGGAGGGCTTCCTTTTATATTTTGGAAAAATTAGGCAACACTGACGTTGGTGTTGCGACGTCGGTGTCAGTGTTGAGATGCTGACACTGACATTGCAACATCGACGCCAGTGTTACCTCTTTTTTTCTAGAATACAAGTTTACATGTTATGCACTAATCATGGGTTAATTAACCAAAAATGGTTTGTTTACAAGAACATACTCAGGTTAGTGGAATAATTAGATGCTGTATTAGTGTTTTGGATATATCGCAAGGGAAATTAATATTTAAATAACAGTTTTCTCTAAACTGAGATAAAGATTATCACCATGCTTGAATTCCCTCAGAATATATACGAAAAATGGAAATTATGTTCATGGGGTTAGAATTAATTACGACTTCCATGTATTTGTTAATAATTAAGTTTCAACTAGGAAACCCCCACGAAGGGAATGCCCTATTCCCGGATATTCGACCTGACAAATTTCACATGCGGCATTTTCATTAATAAAATGAGCAACATACTTGTATAAAAATGGATCATTTTTCATAACAAAAACCACGAGCATTTGTCGACACTTTTTATTTAACTCGACCATATGGGTCTCTCAAATATCAAAACTGAACATACTTGGTGCATGGGTACATGTTTATATGGTGAAAATATTTCATGCTAACCTTTGTGGATGTAGGTAGATTAGGATAGATGTATGTTAGGATTTATGTTCCTTCTGGTATCGCACTTTAATAAAAATTATGTCTTCATTATATCGTTTGTATAATGGAATACAAATGTATTCATTTACCTAGATCTCATGTATTTTAGGTGATTCGTATTCCCCATCCCTAAAATATGTAAATAATCCCCCCATAGATTAGGCACATTTATTTTTCTACGTGTTTACTTTTTGCAATTATTTATTGCTGTCCATATGCATACTAAAATATAACTCGAAAATGATCTAGAATGGGATATCACGATATTGGAATATGGTAGCCACTTGCCTAATATAACTTAAATAACGATGAAATAAGTAACTCATTCGAACCCAATTCTCTATACTACGGTATCATTAAGGCTTAACGGATCTACGCTGTACCGAATTTCCCGGAAGAGCTGATACGGGTGGCTACTCTATATAACGTAAGCTAGAGGTTTAGGCCTCAAGTATTTGGACTTCTTTCCATAACCATAATACACATTTTTGAAAACCTCACGCCCCATATCACTGGGCCGGGCCTCGCAGCCACCGTGCGGGTAGAACGTTTTCCGCTCATAGGTAGAAGGTAGATGAAGATGTTCACAAAATTGCTAATTTGAACAAGTCATCTCTGCCAAAGCGACCTCATCATCAGCATCAACCCCAGGATCAGTCTCACTCTTTAAGTCAACTACAATAACCCAAAAGCTCTAGACAGCTTTCTACTCATCCACGTAAATGGTTTTAGATTAGATAATCTAGCTTGTAATAGAGCTTAATATGTAAACTTAGTTCTAAACACAAATTCCGTACTAACTAAGAATTTTGTTATCAATGATATTACAAGTTTTTGGTCTATATAAGTTATGAGCTTCTTAACTTCTTATCTTCTGTGTGTATGTTTGTTATTTCTGCTATAAATTAATGTAATAATAAATGCAAAGACCAACCTCAAAGAAAAGCTAAAGTAAGACAAAGTCCCAAATCGAAGAAAATTCATCTAAGTATGGAGGAGTTGATCTGACTGAAGAGAATCTACTCAGTATGGGGAAATTCACACTGACCAAGGAGTTCACTTAGTAAGGGGGAATCTTACATCATCTATCAGGTATTCATATATCTTTAAACTATTTATTCAATTAATTTCTTCCACTACATGGTTTGTTATCTATTCCAAAATGGAGGAGATTATTGAACCCAAGTTAAAAGTACTTCATTGTACTTAGAATGTTTTGGAAATAACAAACTATCTAAGATAGTGAAATTAATTGAATACTAAGTAGACTCTTAACTAATAAAGTTTACTTGAGTTTGGTTAAGGGAAAACAACTCATTTTATCGGATGATTAATTATTTTATGGCTTAGAGTAAGAAAAGTTGAGTTGAGACTAGTACTACGTAGTTTATAAGATATAGACTTAGCGAAGCTGATTTAGCTTTTATTTATAAAAGCTGTGTAACTTTGACACTTGGAGAAATATATAACACAAATGCTTTTAACAATTTCTATGAGGAACGTAATATTCCTTTGATGCCTTTTAGGAGAAAAGGCGTTGAAATTAAAGAAGATACTCAAGTGGTCCTCATAACAAAAAGGTGTCAGTAGGGAACGTTGGATATTCCTCGACAAAGTCTAAGATAAAAGTAATTCTCTAACATGCGTCATTTCTCAGTATCTCCGTGCAACTCTACTATGTTAGCAAGTCAACCATTCACAGAATTCAAAGTTACATTTCACGCGCATCTCTTTCGAAATGGATTGTTCGAAGGAAATGAGTTTTTGATGCATCAAGATTAACGGATTAATCTCATACCTCAATGCTTGAAATCTCTTGTCTCTAAACATCTTGGAATTTATTTCAAATGGGAAAATTTGAAAGATATTCAGAGAAGTAAAATTGAAGATAAAATCAGAATGAGAAGTTTGCAATGGGTACTTCAATGAACTTCAAGTATGAATAGAAGACCAAAGTAGACGTTCAAACTTGGTCAATTACCTCGAATTTCTTAAGAGCTAAAACTTTATTCAATCATTCTCAGCTATCACAAATTCCAAATCAAGCAATCAAGCAAACACAAATCTTTCAATCTATTTTTAATAGAGAGTAATCACTTAAGATTTAATATTGAAAATGATTCAACATTTTTATATGTTGAAATCCTTAATTCACAAATTCTTTTCATAAATCTGAGTGACAACTTATTTTGGGTTGAGTGGTAGTTAGAAAGGAAGGTACTTTCTGTAATCGTGTCTACCTGTTGTAAAGGTTTCTCCACCTAAGGAAGGAAAACACTAGTGGATTAAAAGTTATGAAAGGAATCCAGGGATTGGAGGTAGGCTAGGGGTCAAACAAGGATAAAATCTCAGTTGTTATGATTTTAACCTTTGTCGCTTATCTTTATCATGCTTTATCTCATTCATCACTCTCACATTTTCCTAAGTTTTGCTAAAAAATCTAATAAGATGAGTAAAGTACTTAACAGCGATTGAAGATAAATTATATCAGCGAAGTTGAGAAGTTTATAGATTTTAGACCCAGCTCAGCTCATTTCACTTAGCACGCATCTAAAAATTGAACTTGGAAAAGAATTTTTATGAAATTAAAAAGAAACCACTTAAAGCATTCACCCCTCTATTATTTATATTAAGTTTTTTCTAACCAAAAAATTCTATTTTACTATTTAAATTTCATTTTTAAGTTCTTCAAATTCTAGAAATGGGAGGAGTTCATCAAGGAAAATGGGAGACTCCCCAATATAACAGGAGCCTCATCGAGAGATAGGGGCATCCACGTCCTATCATGCAGTTATTTTTGTGTAAGTTTTATATCGTTGGATTCTAAACATCTTAAGCTTTCTAAAATATCAAAGACCATTCTATTTGATTGAGTAGATAAAGATAGTCAGTAAACCATTTAAATAACTGGCATTGTCTCGAACCTTTACACAATGTGTAGATAATTTTCATATAATCTACACATCTCAAGGTTTCCAAAACATCAAAGATCTTTCGAAACAGATGATCATTTTGAAAATTATCATATTTCAAAAAGGTTTAAGAACATTTAGTTTCTCAATTTTACATATAGAAAACATATTTGATTTTCTAAGTTTGATTCATGTCTTTACAAAAAGTGTAGATAATTTTCCCATGTTCTTCACATCTTAAAGATTTTGAAACATTAAAAATCATCCATAACGGATGATCAGTTATAAAGATATGAGTTTCCAAAGTTTTTGTTTTCATCATTTTGTTTCTGCCAAATAAGTTATAAATGTTAGGAATGAATATCCCACATCACTCTCAAAGGATCCACTAAGCTTGTATATAAATAGGGCCTTAAAGACCTTAACTTGAATGACGCATTTTAAAGCCGTGAGGTTGGCCGTAAACAATGCCAAATTGGATAATATCATTTAAGATAACACGTTATCAGCACGATCGCGATGAGGGGGTGTGTTAGGAATTAATATCTCACATTGCTCTCAAAGGATTCATTGAGCTTGTATGTAAACAGGGCCCTAAAAGCCTTAACTTAAATGACACATTTTAAAGCCGTGAGGTTGGCCTTAAAAGGTGCTAAAGAGGATAATATTGTTCAAGATGTTTATAACAATAAAGTGTTGTTTACTTCATTATCGTTATCATTATTATTATTATCATTATACACCCATACAAATATCATGTTTTGTAAGTTCCAATGCACACAAAGTTTGTTATTCATTTTTCTCGAACTAACGCTATTTTGCAGAGTCATCAAGATTTGGAAGCGTACATTAATATTTGTATCTCTAAAACTCAAACTCTTTCAATTATTTTCAATTATTATCATCATTATGTGAATAAAATACACTTAAAATACCTAGGTAATATTCATGTTGCAACTAAGAAAAATGCTTTTATTTAATTTAACTAATGAAAAGCACGTAAGCCGTACAAACCTGAATCTATAATGATTCCCGGAAGATCTAATCCTGGTGGTGACTCTATTTTTCAACATGATTCCTTGAAATTTTCCTTTTTTGAAAATGAATGTTTTTAACAAGTAATATTGTTGAGCCCAAGTTAATAGTACTTCATAGTACTTAGAATTGGAACAATAAACTGTCTAGGATGGTGAAATTATTTGAGTACTAAGTAGATACTTAATTAAATAAGTTTACTTGAGTTTGTTTAAGGGAAAATAACTCAATTTAATTAATTTATGGGTTAGAGTAAAAAAAGCTATGTAGAGCTGAGTATTACATAGTTATAAGATATAGGCTCGGTGAAGCTGAGTAGCTTTTATTTTAGTAAAAGCTAAGATCTTTGACACTTAGAGAATTAAATGACACATTCATTTAACATTGTCTGTGAAAGATAGAGCATTTCTTTGATGCTTTTCAGGAGAAAAAGTGCTGAAATTAAAGAAGATATTTCATGTGGTCCTCTCAATGAAAAGGTGTTAGTACAGAATGTTGGAGATTCCTCATTAAAGTCCAAGATAAAAGGGATCTTTTGACATGCGCCGTTTCTCAATGTCTCCGCGCAACTCTACAATGTCACCAACCAGAAAAATCATGAACTTTCACGTTGCATCTCGCACACCTCTTTAGTAGAACAAAATTTCTTGAAGATAATGAGTTTTTTACGCATTCAGATTAACAGATTAATCTCATGTTTCAACGTTCGAATTCTCTATCTCTAAACTTCCTAGAATTTATTTCAAACCTACAAATTCAAAAGTTATAAAGAGAAGAGAAATTGAAGATAAAGTCAAGACAAGAGGTATGCAACGCTACTCCTAAGACCTTCAAGTATAAATAGAAGACTGAAGCAGAAAATCTAACTTGGTGAATCACCTTGAATTTCTTAAGAGCTAAAATGTTATCCAAATATTGCCAGCATTCAAAAATTCCAAATCAATCATTCTAATCAAAAGCAAATCATCTAATATGTTAGTAATAGAGGGAAATCAAATCTTCGATTTAACATTGTAAAGGGATTCAACAATTTTTATAAATTGAAATCCTTAGTTCACATTTCTATTCAAAAACTCTGAGTGATAGTTTGGGCAGGGTATCCAAACTATGGTTTGAGAGGTAGTTAGAAAGGAAAGCACTTTCTGTAATCGTTCTGCTCGCTGTAAAGGCTTCTTCGCCTATGGAAGAAAAGAAACACTAGAAAATTTAAAGATTGGAAAGGAATATGGGGAATAAAAGTAGGCTCGGAACTGAACCAGGATAAAATCTCATTCATCATTCTCTCTGTTTTATCGCTAAGCCTAAAAAACCAATTCGAGCTGAGTAAAGTACTCAACAGTGATTAAAGATAAAGTAAGTAAGCAAAGCTAAGTTGTTTATAGTTTTGAGACCTGCACATAGCATAGAGTTATTCAACACGCATCTAAAAACTAAACTTGGAAAAAGAATGTTATAAACTTAAAAAGAACCAAGTAACTACATTCACCCCCCTTTACTGTGTTATTTAAGCTGTATCAGACCAACAAATATATTATTTAATAAATTATCGAAGGGGAGAATTTTACCGAAGGAGGAATATTATATCGTTATATGATAATTTGTGATAATTTTGTATCTTTACCCCGTGTCTAGTCTTTCTAAGGATTGGGCTTTTCCATCCACTTCAAGGATATCTCCTTTACCTGGGATGATTCATTGGAAATATTCGCTAGAATGTCATGTCTTGATCCATTTTCTAAAATCAACTTGCGCTCTTATATTTTCTTCAAGAGTAACTTTACAAATTTACTTTACGACCTGCCAAAATAAGGCTTCCTGTGAGTTCATTTAACATGCTCGCGTGACCTACCTTCTGCACAAAGCTTTCACCTGCTCATAGCTATCATGAGCTTCTATCATGGATTGTTCTTGCTTACCGTCATTGTTCGATCGAATTGTCATGAACATTGACCTACAACAACACTTGATATTTTCATAAATAGATGAGCGTTTTCTTTAGTATCTTGGCGTACAAAAGGCTTACTCTACTGCAAGCTTTTGTTCAGGTTATTGATAAGTGTATAAATACACTTAATATCATATTAATTTTACACATTAAACACTACAGTTTAAGTCATTTTTATGCTTCATATAAAATATTTCATGTGGTATGTAGTTGTTTTTTACGCAAATGCATATACTAGGTAAATCTTGGGAGTAAAATGATCTAAAGTGGAATTCTATGAAAAAAGAGTGAAAATGGTGCAAAAAGATGCGTGGAACTTAAAGATTTGGCTTAAGATCGAAGCTGTCAAAGATCGCTGAAGTTTGAAGGAGAATTCTGAAGAAAAATCCAATTCACGATCATGACAACCATTTGCGGTCGTGACTTGTTCTTCTTTAAAACAGAAGTCTGCCAATTAAAGATTCACGATCGCGACTTGTATATCACGGTCTCGACTTGGACAGTTTTTTTGTTTTATCTTCTTAACTACCAACCGCCAAATAAGCATGATCAACCGCCAATAATTACCAATGAAAAGACACTTATCAGAAATCAACCAATCATGAAAATGTGCCTATCCATTGTGGATCAGATTGAAGCTTCTCAGCCAAACACAATGAAGTGATGCAATCTTTCACCAATGGACACGACTCTTCGTATGGATAGACGCAACCCTTCAAAATCTATAAATAGGGCTCCAAACCTTACAATTTCGGGCATCAAGGTGCATCACGAGGCATTCGTGCAGCAAGGAGTGCATTAGAGTGAATGAGTGACATATAGTGTGTGTATAGATAGAGAATTTGCTATGTTTATAAGTGTTAGCGAGAAAATGTTTAAGTGATTCGAATCCTTGTTTCGATCACTAGATTTCTCTATATTCTCGAGTGATTATTGTATAAGTTTACTTGCAAATCACTTATCAATAAAAGTTTTCATTCTTCAATATTTGTTTGTTTGATATTCTCAAAGAATAGCATCATAGTGGAGGTTCTGTACGGGCCGAGATCGAATTCAAAGCAGACGCAGGAATTGTGAGAATTGGCGACTCCCATTAAAGAGTGGATACGGTTTGATCAACTTTAGCTTTCACTTGCATACCTTACAACTTTGCTTTGCTTTTTGCTTATACTTTCTATTTCGAAGTTTATGATATGTCTATGTGTTATAATGTGTATTTTGTGTTAAGTTTTTTATATTAATCAAGTTATATGCATTGGAGTTAATTTTAAGAGTAGTTTCGGGGTTAACAATATCATGTATAATCATTGGATTTGTGATATAACGTTATTTAGTGGGCCAACATTTTTGGAATGGTAACTTGCTAGATGTGGCTATGTGAGAGCGACCCATACTAAGCATAGTATTGACGTTGTCCAGGTTTATATAATTGTCTTAATTCATTTGCTCTAAGTTTAGAAAAGTTATTTCATGTGTTGCTCTGTGGTGAATTATTGAACATCTAAGTGTGTTGAACCAGTTTGTTAGATTAGTCTAGTGTGTCATAACATCTTTGTTGATCTTGCATATTTTCTCTGCTATACTTGTTCGTAGTGAAAAATCTATTTATTTAGAGTCTCTAATCTATCACATCTATATTTACTCAACTTTTCATTCTAATCTTCCTATCCATAAAAATCTCTAATATATTTTTATTTTATTTTACTTTTTTTTCTTCCCTAGTTTATCTTTAGACCTGGTTCCTTCCCTGTGGGTTCGATATCTTTTAAAATTACATCGCAACTGTATACTTGCAGTTATCATCATTTTTCCATGTGATAAGAGGTATTGACAACACCTACATTTATTTGTGAACAAGTTTTTGGCACAGTTATTAGCCAATAGTTCATGAGATTTTGGAACCATTATTGATTAAACTTATCAGTAGAAAAGTGGCGAACAAAGATGACCTAGACTTTGGACCAGTCTATGAGGTTGATTATGAAGGTCTACTACTGGACAAGATGATGCATAGAGTCATCAAGCAACAGCGACTCGGTGCATTTCTGAAAATGGAGGGCCTAGTAGTAACAGGACTCATGAGAGCCTTCTACATGCATTTATACACTATTGAGGCTTCAATGATAACTTGTTGATGGAGTGCGCAGGCAAGACCATGCTGATTTATAGCAAGCTCATTTCGAGCATTCTCAACATGCCTAATTTAGGCACTCAGCTCAAAAGGTATGGAGATGAAGATACTGTGGTGATGCCTGAAGATTAGGAACTCCTTGCCAACTATGTATCTGGGGAGATTGCTACCAGCGGGATGTCTTGGGAGGCCAGGATGTGTCATGAGCTGGTAGTGAAACTATTGCTGCTAAATACTGGCTCATTGATAAGCTGCACCTATTTCGAAAGGTGTGTGATCTACCGTATGGTAGAGGGTAAGAAACTTAACTGGCCAATGCTGATTCTTCATCACCTGACCAAAGTGACTACCGTCTATCACCAAGGTTACCTCATATCTGAGATAATGAGGGTAGTAAATGTGGATTTGGGCGGGTTTCTGGGGGAGTCTGGTAGATCAATTCTTCTAGTAAAGAAGATGCTAGAGATGTCCCACTTCAGCAAGTTGACTCATCAAAAGGTGCACGCTAGGTAGAACAAGGCTAAACAGCAGCGCAAGCTAAAATCAGTACTTATGGCTGAATTTTGAGAAGAGTCTGACTCCGATAATGCCCCTATTTCTAGCATCTTTGAGAAGATTTCTCCCACCTCCTCCATAGCACAGCAGGCTGCTTCCTCTAAGGCCAAGGGGAAGAGTCCTGCCAAGTCTAATGAAGCTCCTGCTCAGCACCAGCGAAAGAAAATGAAGGCCAAGACCCGTACACAAAGAGAAGCTGAGGCTAAGTTTCTAGCTAAGCAAATGGCAGAGGACAAAGAAGAAGAGACTGAGGCTGAGGAAACCCTACGCCAAAGAAAGCGAAAATTTGCATATTCAGAAGAAACTAAGGAGCATGGTGAGGCCAAGAAGTCTAAGGAAGAAGCTGCCGCTGAGCTTGATGAAGTAATTACCAAGGTAAAGGCACTCAGCGTAAGCGCTCTGCCACCAACAGACCTCTGAAATGCAATGTTCAGGTGGTGAGCAGCGAGGATGATGTTGGAGAAACCCAAACCATAATCCTTAAAGAGTCTGATCCTTAAGATCCCAATATCTCCTTACCATCTTTCTCTCAAGCTGAGGTACCTTCTACTCAGCATGAGCAACCTCAAGCTGACCTATCCTTGGGTCAAACAACTAACCCAGAGGTAAATAAAACCCCTACTCCTCCTTCTTCTCCTGTACATTCTTCAAATTCCTCAATTTTTACTCCTAAAGATACTGATATACCAACTATAAATTCACGTTCTCCTACTCATACTGTAGATTCTCTAATTGATATTCCTTCTTCTTCTTCACTAGTAGCCAACCCTTCTCCACCTTCTTCTCCAGTACAACATCAAACTCTTACCGTTACACCTTTTATTCCACTCAAACCAATTCTTTCTTTTGAACAAACACCTTCCACTTCTTCAAACCCATCCTCTACCCCCTTAACCCATCCGGTTAATGAAGTTCCTAATGCTGAGAATCATGCTCAGCAGTGAAATGTAACTGATCAGGCTGCTAAGGTAAATTTTATAGCCAAGGAAGCACTTGAATCTAGCAGACAACCAGAAATGGCTAATACATCATTCCTCACACAGATCCGTGAGTTAGATAGAAAGTAATTTCCAGCACTTAGGACTAATGCTGAGTTAGATGGAGTAGTAAGCCAAGTGCTATTGGCTCAAGAATTGATGGACTTATCCTCCAAACCTAAGGCAAAATTACCTGAGTTTGAACAGCACACAAGTGTGCCCAGAGAATCTCTCTACTTTGAGGAGTTTGAGAGAATCTAAGCTAGCTTGTTAGTTATTCAAACTCACTTGGAAAAAGAGAGTGCCAAGAGTTTGGTTGATAAGATGGCTCTGATCCTGAACGGATTAACTGAGTCTGTAGCCCAGCTTGGGGCAGCCACTACATCTATCCCCATGTTTACTATGCTAGCAAATGCTGTCATAGGAAAGATAAAGGGTAGTATGGATGCTGCTACTTAGCAGCTGAGTCTATTGAGTACCAACGTGGGCACTCAAATGACACAGATTCATGAATTCGGTAAGGAGTAAGCCAAAATAAAAAAGCTCACTGATCGCAAGATTACCGAGCTAACCATAGAGGTGATAACTACAAAGATACTGGCTATATCATTGCTAGGGTTGTAGAGCAAGAGGCCAAGTTCATGCTTGTTCATGACTAAATGCAAGACCAAGTTTTGAAGCTGTTGGAGACCATCTCTGCAAAGTTGGACAAGGCACCTGTCACCAATCTGGATCCTCTCAGAACTAAAATGGACTCACTTCAAAGAGAGATCACAGACCACATCACGGACAAGGTTTCTTCTTCACAGAATTTCCTTGTTACTGCTATGGGACAGCTCCTTCCAGCCATACCTAGGCCCAGTATGCCTCCAAGTGATTCTATCTGCCCAAAGACTGGATTGTCAGTTCACACCAAGCTTGATGAGTTAAAATCCAACATGGATGACACATCATGGAAGATTGATTCCCTAATGAGATTGGAACTAATGGATGCCAAAGATATAGAATTTACTTCCAAAATTGTCAGTGCCATTGGACCAAAAATCTACGACATTGAGTCAAGGCTTAAGATCGCAATAACAGTAATAGATTTTCGAGGTTTATTACAATGCTTTTAACAGTTCACGAGTCAAGGTTTTGATCAGATCGCCCATCTCTCAAGGTGCCATCATCTACTGTTAAGTGAGCTGAATGACTAAGAATTTCTCTCAGCGAAGGGCAAGGAGCAACTGGAGCAAGAGATTTCCCCTGCAATCATAGGCCAGCAAGAGAGCTTCCAAGCTACTATCGACACCTTTAATGCCTATCTTGATCAAACTGTTCATGGCCAGATAGTAAAGGGGGAGAGAGTAGCTGAAGATGCTATCCGAATGGCAAGTCAGCTCAAGGGATCTCTTCCTCAGCACAGGGATCCATAGCAAACGTCAAGAGCTCAAGAAAAGGACAAGCAGAAACAACATGGATCTTCCTTAGCTCAAAAGCACTAGGCTGTTCTGAGTAGTTAAATAAAAACTTGTAATAGGACTTAATGTAATCTTAGCTCAGAACATATGTTATGTACTGACTAAGTTTCCTTATTAATAAAATACTAGTTTTCACCTCAAAGTTAAGTTCTTCTTAACTTATAATATGCTGTATGATTATTTCTACTGTGATGATATATATGATACATAGATTCACACAAAAGACTAAACCTTGAAGAAAAGCTGAAGTAAGATTGAAGTCCCAAAAAGAAGAATCCTCTAAGTATGGGGGAGCTGAGTCACTTAAAGAAGACTCACTCAGTATGGGGGAGCTTCTAAGAAAGCCACTCAGCAAAGGGAATCTTACATCACTTTCCAGGTATTTCTATTATTCTTAAATTGTCTTAATTAATTAAATTCTTCATCTACCTAGTTTGCTATCAGTCCAAAATGGGGGAGATTGTTGAAACCAAGTCACTTAGTACTTAACAGTACTTAAGTCGTTTTGGAAATAGCAAACCAAATAGGATAGTGAATTTAATTAAGTACTAAGTATACTCTTAATTAATGAAGCTGACTTGAGTGTTGTGATAAAACAACTTAGTTTGCTGTAAGTAATTAATTAAGTTATAGCTTAGAATAGGAAAAGCTGAGTACGGCTATATTCAGTTTAGTCCATGTTTAGTAATATGAAATTTAATGAAATAACACTTAGCACATGCTGAGTTAAGCTTTTAATTAATCAAAAGCATTATATTAAGACACTTTGAGATTGACAGCTGTACTAATAACGATTTCTGTGAAGAGGCAGAATATTCTTTTGTGGCTTTGTAGGCCAACTAATGCAATAAATAATAGAATATTCTTAGTGGCTCAGACAAGATAAAAGTAGCTCAACTCCATAAATACTTATCGGAATCTTTCCACAAAAGTCCAAGATGAGCGCGCCTCTGTCAACCCCATTCCTTAGTGTCTCCGCGTGTATCAGCCAATGTCAGCAACATTCAACCAATCAAGATTACACATTGCTCTGCATGCTTCTCTCTCTCCAAGACTGGATTACTTGAAGACAAAAGATCTTTCATCAATGGAAGCTTATCTCTTCTCAACGTTCAAATTTCTATCTCTAAGTTTCCCAAAAACTATCTCCAACGGGAAGATTTGAAAGACATGAAGAGAAGAAATATTAAAGAACTACAAAGAAGAGAAGTCTAAAGGATACTTCAAGAAGCTTCAATGTACAAATAGAAGACTGAAGTAGACGTTGAAAGATGGTGAATCACCTTGAATTTCCTAAGAGCTAAAGTCACTGTAAATCATCCTAGCTTTTTAGAAATTCAAATTCAAGCAATCTACAAACAACCATTGTCATATCTATTTGTAATAGGGAGAATTAGCATTGAGAGATAACATTGTAAGGATTCAACATTTTATAAGTTGAATTCAGTTCGCAATTCTCTTTTGAAATTTGAGTATAAGTTTAGGAAGGTTACCTAAACTGAGGAAGTGGCAGTTAGAAAGGAGGGACTTTCTGTAATTTTTTCTGTCCAAGTGTCAGTTTGGGAAGGGTACCCAAACTAAGGTTGAGTGGTAGTTAGAAAGGAGGGACTTTCTGTAATTGTGTCTACCCGCTGTAAAGGCTGCTCCACCTATTGAAGGAACGAATCACTAGTGGATTAAAGCTCAGAGAGGGATCCGGGGATTGGAGGTAGGCTAGGGATCGAACCAGGATAAAATCTCATGTGTACTTATTCTAACTCTAAGCGATTAGCTTCATCAGCTTCTTGCTTATTCATCTCTCTCATTAATATATTTGCTTGATATCCAACTTGTATTGAGTCATAGTACTTAGTACAAGATTGATGATAAACTGTGCCAACTGAGCTGAACAGTTTATACGTTTTTATATTGCACTCACAACGCATACTCAGCATAAATATAAAAACCATACAGAGTTAACTTTAAATAAAAAAACTATCAAAAGTAGCCTAGAATACGCATTCACCCCCCCTTGCTATTGTTATTAGTCAGTTTACTGACCAACAAGTGTTATCGGAGTAGTTGCTCAACTTGAAGACTAATCATCTTGAGTCAGATCCTTAAATGGCATATAATAACTTCATCTTAGGTTCTGGTCAGACAGTTATTTTGAGAGAAGGAATATCTGTTACCAGACCTCCTCTATCTGATGGTAATCACTATACATTTTAGAAGAATCGTATGAAAAACTTTATCCAGTCATAATATATGCAGGCCTGGCTCGTAATAGGGCTTGGTCTCAGAGTTCCTATTGAGATCAGGAATGGCGTGCGTGTACTTATAGATCCTGAGGACTACAATGATGCTAACCTAAGGCTTCTCAAAGAGAATGCCACAGCTATTAATTTCTTACACTGTGTGCTTGATCTTATAGAATTTAATAGGGTCTCAGGATGCGAAACAACATAGGAAATCTGGAAGAAGCTGGAGATTACCTACGAGGGGACAGACAAGGTCAAGGAGATAAACATAAACCTCATGCTGAGAGAGTATGAGATGTTCTCGATGGATGCCAACGAAGGGATTCAGAGTACGAATACTCGATTCATTAACATTGTTAATGAACTAAAATGACTTGGAAAGGAGTTCAGCGAGGAAGAGCTCATCAAGAAAATTCTCCGTATTCTCACAATAGAGTGGGATTCCAACAAGAGCATAATCGAGGAAGCTCACAACCTTAAGACCTATAGCTATGATGAGCTGATAGGCACCTTGCTGATACATGAGATGTCGCTAAGAAAGTACTCAGATGACTTTGAGAGAAATCGGGGCAAGGAAAGTAAAGCCATTATCCTCAAAGCTGAATCATCTTATGAGTCCACCAGCTACGACTCCAATGAGGAAATGACCCTTCTAACTAGGGGTTTTAAACACTTTATAAAGAATGATGGGAAGTTCACTCAGAAGAAGTTTCCCGCTAAAATCAAGTCAACTCAACACAAATGTGGAGTTGAGGAAGGACTGAGGAAAGAGCACAGCAAAGACATCAAGTGCTATGGAAGTGGAGAGAAAGGTCACATTCAATCAGGTTGTCCAAATGCGAAGAAGGATAAATTCAAGAAGAGATTCTCCAAGAAGATTAAAGCGCTTGCGGCCACATGGAGTGACTCAGAAGAATCTTCATCATCTGACGAAGAAGCCTCTGCTTCAACCAATCTCTGCTTGATGGTCTTTGATAATCAAGGTGAAGGCTCAACATCTACCTCTGGTAGTAAATCTTTCGCTGACAACTCTGAAGCTGAGCATGATAAAGGAAAAGCTGATCAAACTGAGGTAAACTATAAATTTCCTTTTTCAATTGAAGAATTTGCCTAGCCTCTCTTTGATGTAATGAAATTAACTAATAAATCGATGAAAACCATCAAAGATATAGTGAGGAGAAGTGATGATTTGGATGATACTAATGCTTCCTTATCACTTAATATTCGCTTTCTTCTAGAAAAAGCTGAGTATCAAGAATGTGTCATCAGCAACCTCACTAGTAAATTAGATGAGCTGACTGCTGAGATATTAGCATTAAAGAAGAAAGATGTTCCTCCTCCAGCCAACAATCAAAATCTGAATAACCAAACTCCCAATTTCAAAAGGAAATATTCCTCTATACAGAAGAAAGCGAGCCAGCCCAAGACAAAAACTGTGTGCGATTTTTGTGGGAAAGCTGGACATGTCATAGTAAAATGTAGACATAAAAATGGTTATTATGACAATTATGATTGGACAAACATAAGCACCGCTAACAAAGGAGGACCTAGCTCAAAAGCATGGGTACATAAGAAAATGTAATTGTTTTGCAGGTGCGCCTTAGAATCGCTGATGATTTCAAATGTGGTACTTATATAGCGGATGCTCAAGGCATATGACAGGAGATGAAAGCTAGTTCATCTCATTGGAACGCAAGAGAAATGGGAGTGCCATTTTTGGAGATAACAAGAAAGGAAAGATTGTAGGTTGCGGCATTGTTAACGTGTCTCCCTCAATCGAAGAAGTGTCTCTAGTGAAAGGACTGAAGTTCAAGTTGCTCAGTGTAGCCCAGTTCTATGGCAATGGCAGGAAGGTTATTTTCGACTCAGCAAGATGCATAGTAATTGACAGTAAGACTAATTCAACCATACTCTTTGCTCCTAGAACCAATAATGTTTATATGGTTAATTTATCCCATGGCTCCTCTAATGTATGTCTTGTATCTAAGGAGGATAATGCTTGGCTATGATGATTATGATTGGACAAACATAAGTACTGCTAACAAAAGAGGACTGAAGTTCAACTTGCTCAGTGTAGCCTAGTTCTACGAAAAAGGCAGGAAAGTTATTTTTGACTCAGCAAGATGCATAGTAATTGACAGTAAAACTAACCCAACCGTACTCTTTACTCCTAGAACCAATAATGTTTATATGGTTAATTTATCCCATGGCTCCTCTAATGTATGTCTTGTATCTAAGGAGGATAATGCTTGGCTATGACACAAAAGGTTGGGTCATATAAATATGAACATTCTGTCCAAACTGGCCAAAAAGAAATTAGTTGAGGGTTTACCCAGCATCAGTTTTGAAAAAGACAAACTCTGCTCAGCTTGCCATCTTGGTAAGCAAGTTAAGAAATCTTTTAGATCTATAAATCACATAGTAACTAAGTGATCGTTGGAGTTACTACACCTAGACATCTTTGGCCCAGTTCAACCTATGAGTTTGGGTGGTAAGAGATTCACTCTAGTTGTTGTAGATGACTTCACGAGATTCACATGGGTAGTCTTGCTGAGTAGCAAAGATGAGACTTATGAATCTTTTGTCAAGTTGAGTAATTGGATAATGAATGAATTAGGTACTAAAATTAGTAGAATTCAAAGTGATCATGGATGTGAATTCCAGAATTTCCATTTCGAAGAATTCTGTTCAGCACATGGCATTGAGCACAACTTCTCTTCTCCCTATACTCCTCAACAAAATAGGGTTGTAAAAAGGAAGAATAGGACTATATTTGAAATGGCTCGTTCCATGCTGAGTGATAATAGTCTACCAAAATACTTTTGGGGAGAAGCTGTTAATACAACATGTTATATCTTGAATCAGATTTTAATTCACCCAACTCTTGAGAAAACTCCCTACGAGCTTTGGCGAGGGCGCAAGCCTAAGATTGGTTACCTCAGATCCTTTGGCTGTAGATGTTTCATTCTTAACACCAAAAAGCAATTACGAAAGTTTGATCCTGAGTCTGATGAAAGTATCGTTTTGGGATACTCAATTAATAGTAGGGTATATAGAGTATATGTCAAGCGAACTAGTCTTTTAACGGAGTCTATGCATGTAGATTTTGATGAAACTAACATAGCAGAAAGACGTCCAAATGAAGAAGATGATGGAGCCACTCAGTTTTCAAATCCGCTCAGTACGCCACAAGCTGAGTTACCTCACTCAACACAAAATCCCCCAGCTGAGGAAACCAAAGATGATGATGAAGATCTTTCAATCAACGTTAACGATGGCAAAGATCAATCACCTCCTCAGCATCCAATTATCAATCCTTCAGTAGCTGATCAAAGTCTTCCTATAGAGATTAGAGCTCATCGCAACCACCCGCTTGATAGCATAGTCGATGATGTTCACAATCCAGTAATGACAAGAGGGTAGCTCAGCAGGATGATGTCTCATCCAGCTTTCATATCATTGATCGAACCCAAGAAGTTTGAAGATGCAGAAGGAGATGATTACTGGATGATTGCAATGCAAGAAGAGCTAGATCAGTTCAAACGTAATGATGTTTGGGATCTAATTCCTAAGCTAAAAGGAAAGTCTATAATTGGCACCAAATGGGTTTTCAAGAACAAGCTTGATGAAGATGGCAATGTTGTCAGAAACAAGGCTAGACTTGTCACCCAAGGCTACAATCAGCAAGAAGGCATTGACTATGATGAAAACTATGCTCCAGTGGCCAGGCTTGAAGCCATTCGAATCCTCTGTGCCTTTGCATCCCATTTGAATTTCAAACTATTTCAAATGGATGTGAAAAGCGCTTTCTTAAATGGATTCATTTAAGAAGAAGTATATGTTCGCCAGCCTCTAGGATTTGAAGATGCCAAATATACTGAGCATGTCTTCAAACTAAATAAAGCTCTCTACGGATTGAAGCAGGTACCAAGAGCATGGTATGAGAGGTTGACCAATTTCTTAATCAACAAAGGCTATCAAAGAGAAAAAGCAGATACAACTCTTTTTATCAAGCAAAGAAAAGAAGATGTGTTTCTAGTCCATATATATGTTGATGATATTATATTTGGAGCAATAGATGAATCAATGTGCAAGGAGTTCAACAAACAAATAAAGAGTGAGTTCGAAATGTCTATGATGAGAGAGCTAAATTTCTTTCTTGGTCTTCAAATTAAGCAGACCGAAGATGGAATTTTCATCAGTCAAGCTAAATATGCAAGAGAAATCCTTAAGAAATTTGACATGGTACAATCAAAGCCAATGTCAACTCCCATGTCCACTGATACTATACTGAGCAAAGATGAAGCTGGAAAAATTGTAGAAAGCAAGTTCTATAGAGGAATCATTGGGTCTCTACTTTATCTTACTACCAGCAGGCCAGACATACAGTATGCTGTGTACTACTATGCTCGTTATCAAGCTGATCCCAAAGAATCTCGCTTAGCAACTGTGAAGAGAATTCTCAGGTACTTGTAAGGGTCAATTGAAGCAGGTTTATGGTATCCCAACAGTTCAGATTTCACTCTTAAGGGATTCACAGACGCAGATTATGGAAGAGATAAGCTAGACAGGAAGAGTACAACAGGAGGATGTCACTTCCTTGAAGAATGTCTTGTTTCTTGAGTTAAGCTTTTAATTAATTAAAAGGATTATATTAAGACACTTTGAGATTGACAGCTGTACTACTAATGATTTCTGTGAAGAGACAAAATATTCTTTTGTGGCTTTGTAGGTCAACTAATGCAACAAATAATAGAATATTCTATGAAGAGATAAAATATTGTTTTGCGCCTCTATCAACCCCATTCCTTAGTGTCTCCGTGCATGTCATCCAATGTTAGCAACATTCAACCAATCAAGATTACACATTGCACTGCACGTGTCTCTCTCTCCAAGACCGGATTACTTGAAGATAAAAGAGCTTTCGTCAATGGAAGCTTATCTCTTCTCAACGTTCGGATTTCTATCTCTAAGTATCCTAGAAACTATCTCCAATGGGAAGATTTGAAAGATGGGAAGAGAAAAAATATTAAAGAACTACAAAGAAGAGAAGTCTGCAATGGCTACTTCAAGAAGCTTTTATGTATAAATAGAAGACTGAAGCAGACGTTGAAAGATAATAAATCACCTTGAATTTCCTATGAGCTAAAGTCACTTCAAATCATCCTAGCTTTCTAGAAATTCAAATTCTAGCAATCTGCAAACAACCACTGTCATATCTGTTTATAATAGGGAGAATTAGCTTTGAGAGATAACATTGTAAGGATTCAACATTTTATAAGTTGAATTCAATTTGCAATTCTCTTTTGAAATTTGAGTGTCAATTTAGGAAGGTTACCTAAACTGAGGAAGTGGCAGTTAGAAAAGAGGACTTTCTGTAATTGTTTCTGTCCAAGTGTCAGTTTGGGAAGGGTACCCAAACTGAGGTTGAGTGGTAGTTAGAAAGGAGGGACTTACTGTAATTGTGTCTACCCGCTGTAAGGTTACTCTTCCTATTGAAGGAATGAATCACTAGTAGATTAAAGCTCGGAGAGGGATCTGGGGACTGGAGGTAGGCTAGGGGCCGAACCAGGATAAAATCTCAGGTGTACTCGTTCTAACTCTAAGCGATTAGCTTCATCAGCTTCTTGCTCCTTCATCTCTCTCATTAATATATTTGCTTGATATCCAACTCGTACTGAGTAATAGTACTCAATACAAGATTGAGGATAAACTATGCTAGCTGAGTTGAATAGTTTATACATTTTTATATTGCACTCAACACGCATACTCAACATAAATATAAAAACCATGTTGAGTTAACTTTAAATCGAAAAACTATCAAAAGTAACCTAGTATACGCATTCACCCCGCTCTGCTGTTGTTATTAGCCAATTTACGAACCAACATAAACATCTCTTCCTTAAGGGAGATTATGAGACCAAGACTTACAATTAGGCAATGGAAGGCTCAGAATACGATAAGTGGCTTTCAGCTATGAGGTCGGAGATGGAATCCATGTACGAAAATCAAGTTTGGAGCTTGATTAATTCTCCAAGTGAGATTAGGCCCATAGGATGCAAATGGGTTTTCAAGAAGAAACCTGACATGGACGGTAATACAGTTACCTATAAAGTAAGGCTGGTTGCAAAAGGGTACAGTAAAAAAGAAGGCATTGACTATGATGAGACCTTTTCACCGGTGGCCATGCTAAAGTCTATCAAGATACTCCTTGCCATCACCACTCATTTTGATTATGAGATTTGGCAGATTGATGGGAAGACAACATTCCTTAACGAGAATCTAGATAGGGATGTGTATATGGCACAACCCGAGGGTTTTACATCCAAGGATGGCTCGAAGGTATGCAAGTTGTAGAGGTCCATTTATGAACTTAAGCAAGCATCGAGGATTTGGAATATTAGGTTTGAAAAGATAACCCGAGAAATTGGTTTTGTATCAAATGCTAATGAGCCCTGTGTATATAAGAAGGCTAGTGGAAGTGCGATCATTTTCCTTGTATTATATGTAGATGACATGTTACTGATAGGAAATTATATTCTTTTTCTTCAGATAGTTAAGTCATGGTTGTCAAAGAAGTTCTCTATGAAAGACCTCAGAGAAGCAGTTTTTATACTTGGTATAAAGATCTACTGAGATGGATCTAGAAGGCTGCTAAGTCTTTCACAAAGTACATACATAAACAAAGTTTTGGCTAGATTTAACCTTGAGCAGTCAAGAAAGGGTTATCTCCCAATATCTCATGGGATTAACCTTTCTAAATCTGAGTGTCTGAGAATACAAGAGGAGAGACTGCGCATGAATGGAATACCCTATGCCTCAACAATAAGTTCTATCATGTATGCTATGGTATGCACTTGGTCTGACGTCTCACATGCGTTGAGTATCACGAGCAGATTTCAATCTGACCCAGGTGAGAAGCACTGAATGGCCATTAAAACTATCCTTAAGTACTTACGTAGAACTAAGGATATATTTTTAGTATAGAAAGTGATTTCCCTTTGAAGGGATACACCGACACGAGTTTTCAGTCTGACATAGATGATTATAAGTCTTAGTCTGGTTATGTGTTTATGTTAAACTGAGGGGTAATTGTTTGGAAGAATTTCAAACAGGATATGACTATCGTTTCAACCATAGAAATATGAGTATTTAGCTGCTTCAGAAGCGACTAAGCAAGCCGTCTAGCTTAAGGGATTTATTGGTGATCTTGGTTTGGTGTCCAGCATTGTAAATCCAATAGCCATCTATTACGATAACAATAGGGCTATTGCTCAGGTAAAGGAACCACGGTCTCGTCACAGAAATGAACATATACTCAGAAAGTATCTCATTCAGGAGATGGTAACAAGAAAAGATATAAGTTTATAATACATCTCGATGGATCAGAATCTAGTGAATGGGATAACTAAGCCATTGACTCGGGTTAAACATGACCAGCATGTTAACGAGTATGGCATGAGGTACATGGGCAATTGGCTCTAGTGCAAGTGGGAGATTGTTAGACATGATGTAGGCCCTAGAGGTAATTAGGGTGATATATCTTTATTAGTTATAATGTACAAACTGTTTCGGATTATTATTAATAATAATTAAGGCATCTTTGTTGCTTTTCAATGCTTTCTATTTATTTATGTATCTCGCTGGTATCATATATGTATAGTATTAAATATGTATATGCGCATTGATGAGACAAAGTCCATGACTACTTCATAGTGTAAAAGTGAGAGGACATAATGAGAGCTATGTGGTGTGAGAACTGCACATATGTGTTACAATGAATAGTTTAAATATCCCTAGTCATAGTTTCATTGAGACTGGAAATCAATGGAACGGACAGACTAGCATGTGTAAGCTTACTCCTTAGATTAGATCCAAGCACTTGATCTCACGAGCTAAAGGTGGTAACTTGAGTTAACACATGAATGTATTAGGGTAATACATTGGAGACCGCTATAATACTAACACTAGGAAATAACTATATTTATGTGTTGGTGTCATGTCTTATTATAGTGGTAGTACAAGTATCCTCAGACCTGAGATACTGGTTACCTTGTGTAGGAATTGTTATACTTTGGGTAATACTTATTCATACCTTGAAGATCAGGATGATACGGGTGATTACATGTATAGTGATGATCACATGTTGGTAAGCCGAGTAGTCACGATGGGATCCATCGCTCCTGATATAGTGATATAGTGGGAGATGTACATTAGGGCCCTTTGTTGAAGTGACACACACACACACTCATAAACCTCTGATTAGAGTATAAGATTGATAGAATGAGTTTCTAGTCAATCTTGATACATAATGGCTGAGTGGTGTTCTTCATGAACAAGTCTAATTCCAGGATAACTACGGTTATTACATGAGTTAACACTTAATCCGAGCTCAATAAACTAGATGGTACTTAACCTGATGGAAGGAGTGAATTGTATTGGTTACTGCTATAGAGCCGGATTAAGTCACAAGCATGTGAAAGTATTGGGGGAATCATAGGCGTTTGCTAGGAAACCCATTTAATCGTCTAGAGCTATCAAGTTCCATATCGATCTGGAACACCAAGCCTAAAGGTTCCTGGATGGGAAGCCAAGTTTAGGTTAACCTCTAGCTGCTCAATATTTTAGGATCCTATGAGGTCACACACTTTGGGTCTTTATCGAACTAAGTAAAGAACTTATAGACTGGGTCTATGCCGAGAATACCAGTTGTCGAATTAGTTAGAAGAATTATAAATTGGTTGGATTGAATTAATAATTAAAGAGAATAAAGCGAAAATAGGGAAAAATTAGACAGAGCGGAGCAATGGAATTTTTCTTATTGCGATCGGACCCCAAACGAACATGGGTTATTCGAAAAGGGGCCTGTGCGGTTGACCCGCGAGCAAGGGAATTTTTCTTGTTGTGAGTAGACCCTAAAAGAACACGGGTTATTTGAAAAGGGGCTTGTGCGGCTGCCCCGCAAGCACGCGTGCTGCAAGCTCGTAAGCATTGCCCATGGCAGCACAAGCTAGTTAGCGCGGGCCGCAAGCCCATGCTTGCGGTAGCAAGGCAAGCCCATAAGGGTTTTCCTTGCAATAGGCGGGTGGGTTAGCCCGCTGGTCATTGTGATCCGCACGGCTAACTAGCTAAGGTGGGTGGGAATATTCCCATCCCACCAAGTGTTTGAGGAGGAGTTTATCACTACCCCTTTTTCCCTATATATAACCTTCCAACTCCTCATTATTCTTCACTTCAGCTCAGCTTTTCTCTCTGAATTTGACATCTTCTTCTTCTTTCGTTGTGCGAGATCCTTCATGAGTTTCTCCAAATAACGAAAAATTCTTTTGAAGGCTCTTTCTAAAAGTGAGCCTTCTCGGTTTATTTTTGGGTTGGTATTCGAGCAATTTAGCAGCTGCTATTTACTAGTGGGTTCTTCCTCAACGAGGTTTTGGTTGGTAAAGATCCGTGTGAATCAATCATAGAGGTTCTCCTAGTTTGGAAGCTCGTGCTAACGAAATTCTATCAAATTACTCTAAGGGAATACCTCTACCAAAAGAGAGAAAGCATGCATCAACTTGTAATGATCTAATCTTAGATACTAAGTTTTTTTTATAAGCTTTATAAACCTAAAAGCATCTATGGAACATTTTAACTTAGATTATATCAATCATGGCATGATTAGGAGATCTTTAGGTTAATTTTAAGTTTTGAAATTTCGCCTTGCAATGATTGCATGTTCAATTACTATCTTGATTAACCAGCAGAATATGCATTGTACATGAAAGTGAAGAATGAAGATATGTTGCTTGTTTTCTTGTACGTTGATGATCTTATTTTTACTAGGAACAATCCTTAATTGTTCGATGATTTTAAGAGGACAATGACTCATGAATTTGAGATGACTGATATTGGTTTGATGTCATATTATTTGGGAATAGAAGTAAAGCAGAACGAAGATGGTATTTTTATTTCTCAAAATGGCTTTGCAAAAGAAATTCAAGATGGAGAATTGAAACATCGTTAGCACTCCAATCGAATGTAGTCTAAAGTTGACCAAGGATGAAAGTAGAATTAGCGTGAATGCGAGAAATTTCCAAAGTCTGATGGGAAGTCTCAGATACTTGTGATGCACAATGCCTAACATTTTGTATGTTGTTGGACTAGTGAGCAGATACATGGAAGCATCGAAGGAGTCTCATTGGAATGCGGCTAAAAGGATGCTCTACTATGTGAAAGGTACAACTAATTTTGGATTGCAGTATTCAAAATTTGACGAATTCAAATTAGTTGGATATAGTGATGGTGATTGGGGCGGAGATAGAAATGATAGAAAAAGTACTAGCGGATTTGTATTTTTTCTAGGTGATATGGCTTTTACTTGGAGTTCAAAGAAGCAACCGATTGTGACATTGTCAACATGTGAAGTCGAATATGTTGCTACGACTTCATGCGTGTGCCATGCGATATGGTTATGACGATTGTTGAAGGAATTTCAAATGGCACAACAATATCCAACAGATATTTTTGTCGATAACAAGTCTACATTGGCATTAGCGAAAAATCCAATCTTCCATGATTGTAGCAAGCATATTGATAACAAGGAAGTCACACTGAAATATATGAAAACTCAAGATCAGATTACTGATATTTTCACAAAGCCACTCAAATACGATGTGTTTAACAAGTTGCGAACAATGTTGGGAATAATCGATAATTAAGTTTAGGGGGAGTGTTAGAAAATAAAATTTAATTAAGTGAATACACAGTTTTCCTTGATTGATTGTATAATAAAGTCAAGACATTTGTATAATAACTTCAGAGAAAATAAAGAAATGGTGGTGGTCAATATTAATTGGGAAGTTGGATATGTTGGAATATAAGACATGAAACGTCAATCATGGGTTGAATAAGTTGCATACAAGACAAAGTGTCATCTGAAGGGCTGAAAACTATGTCAATTAATCTGCAAAAGTCTTAGTTATACGGCTAGGCTTTAATAAGTATGGACATTATATGTTGAAGTGTGTAGACTTTGTAGATTTAATTTCCTATATAATTCTATATGAATGTTGTATTCTGCATAATGAAAAAGTGTGTTAAAGAGTAAAATGAGAGTATTGTAATAACCTCAAATAAATGTTATTGTTTTGATAATTAGAGTGTTGATTGAGTTTATATTATTATCTCTATTCCAACAAAAACTCCTGCAAACTTGAACATTTTTAGCCTATAAACAGTGAAATGCATCATGTAATACTAGGTCCTCCATTGCCAGATGCTTCCACATTTATAGAAATTATTGTTAATGGATTGTTTACCTGTTTTGTTGCACTGCTATGAAACTTGGAACTTAAACAAATTTGACATAACTTGTTCTTCCTACTAGTTACATACCACTTACATACCCATTTCTTGTTTTTTATTATTCTATACTTTGTAGATACTTATGTGTTGTAATCAATTTCTAATGCATTTTCATTACTTTTACGATTATAATTGTTTGTTTACCAGTTTTTGGAGATAAACTTAACATGTATTTGTGTTACCTACTAATTTCTTACTAGATTTGACATTTTTTGTTCTTCCTACCAGATACCTACTATTTTGATTCAATACTTTGTAGAGATTTATTTTACATGTTTTAATCACTTTCTAATGCATTTTCATTACTTTTCAAGAATAATTTGACACAACTTGTTCTTACTACTAGTTTCTTACCAGTTTCTTACTACATTTGTTACTACATTTGACATTTTTTTTTTCTTCTTACCAGATTGCTACCAGTTTCCTACCAGATTTCTTACCACATACTCCCTCCCTTTTTAAATAAGTGTCACTTTAAGGTTGTTTACTAATACCAATGTTACATTAATTAAGATAATAAAAATACTTATTTACCCTTATAACTTTTATTCATTTGAAAACTGATTGGATACTTTATTCTTTTATCATTTTCAATGTGCATTAAATAAGGGTAAAATGGATAAAATGTGCATTGAAATTCTAAAACGATACTTATTTAAAAAAATTCCAAAGACCTTAAAAAGACACTTATTAAAAAGGAGGTAGTACTATTTTTTATTCAATACTTTGTAGAGATTTTATCTTACATATGTAAGATCACTTTATAATGCATTTACATTACTTTTAAGATTATATTTGTTTATTTACTACTATGAAAATGAACTATTGACATGTATTTGTGTTACCTACCATATTTTATAACAAATTTGACATAACTTGTTCTTCCTACCGGTTACATACCACTTACCTACCAGTTTCTTACCATATATAAATCAGTTGAAAAAAATTTCGAAAAAGTATATCACGACGGATGGCGTTTCGAAGATAAAAATGAGACGAACAAAAAACTCTAAAGCAACATGTCAAAAAAATAAACGGTTTGAGAGATAATGATAAAATAATATAAGAAAATTCAAAAATACATGTAGAAGGTATGGGGAAGAATACAACAACTTTGTAGAAGGTAAAGGGGAGAATACAATAACTTAGGAACATATAGATGGTAAATATGTAACTTAATAAATCAAATAATTTAAGGTACAAAAGTTAAGTTGGAACTATTCTAACCTTTCAGTCCATTTATAATAGTTTTCCTAATAAAAGGCATATGAATGCAGATGTGAGGATAGTAATAAACGATGACATGTGGAAGAGAGAAAAAAATTTTGATTTGTGGAAAAACAAGTTTGATTATAAACCATATTAGCTGCAAAATTAGTGGGCATCAAGGGAGTTTTCGTTATTGAGGTTCAAATCGGGAAACGAAGATTAGAGTGGGTTAGAAAAAACCGTCTAAAATACTCCGGATCAAGGGAAAGTAATTAAAAAAAGTCTTTTCAGTTCAGATATATCAGCTTCCTCAGTCTTTTCAGTTCGGGTGGCAATTGTTGTATCCATGTGCGAGATAGATTGAGATACTGCAACGAGTACAATTCAGTAACTTCCATTGGTAGGATTCCAATTCTAGTGTTGGACAGATCAAGGACGGTTAGAGCAGGAGAACATTGGAAGATGTTACCATTGATCTCGTACAAGTGAGGATTGCGACATAAAAGCAAAGTTCGAAGATCAGGACACACAGACACCTCGGGTAGATTCCGGATAAAATTTTCCATCAATGATGTTCTTCTCACCCCTTTCCATTTCTCAACATCCGGTACTTTGTTTAGCTGTTTACCAGCTTGCACCAAGAAGTTATAAGTCTTCCTGTCAAGATCACATGATATCCATAATGCCATGTCACGGGTCATACCATGCAATGTTACATATTTGCCTTCTTCTTCTAATAAACATGCACAGACA